>CM029369.1:1710861-1775861 GCA_017165825.1 Hepsetus odoe
AACTGGATGAGGGGTTAAAGCTGGATTAGGGGTCAGGATGAATAGCTGCAGTAATTGCTTCAGGTTGAATAGACACTGCAGAACATTTCAGCCGTAAAAGTGTTTTTAAAAGAGGGAGATTTTTCAGAATGTGAGAACTGTCTTCTTTCCTTCTTTCTTTTGTCTTTTTTCCCTCCCGGTGTACCGTGCGCTGTCGGCCAGGTAATGAAGCTGGAGTGTGCCGTTTTTGCTGTCAGCTTCTTTTTGCGCTCTGTGTTCTGTAACACCGTCAAACAATAACTACACCCTGTTTATTCCGTGGACGAAGGAGAGGGACTTTAAAGAGCCTGTCACTTACGGTCATTATAAAGTGCCCGTGGCGGCGGGATGAGCTTCACACTCTCATTTAAAATGAACGTTTCATTTCAGCTTTGAGGGTGTTTTGTTTAATGACTTCAGGAAAAGAATTACTTACAGACGAGGCAGTGACTCTGCTCTCACTAGGATGGAGGGAGTGGAGGAGGTGAAGGTGGAGGAGTTTAAATAATCGGGGTGGACAGTTCAGAGTAACGGTGACTGTAGAAGAGAGGAGAAGAAGAGAGTGAAGGCAGGTCGGAATGGGTGGAGAAGAGTGGCAGGAGTGATCTGTGATAGATGGGGATCGGTAAGAGGTTTATAAGCTGGTAGTGAGACCAGCTACGCTATGGGTTGGAGACGGTGGCACTGACGAAAAGACAGGAGGCGGAGCTGGAGGTGTCAGAGTTAAAGATGCTGAGGTTTTGTCAGGAGAGACGAAGATGGACAGGATTAGGGAGGAATAATTAAGTGGGACAGCCCAGGTTGGATGGTTTGGAGACAAAGTGAGGGATGTTTGGACATGTCCAGAAGAGAGACAAGGAATATATCAGGAGAAGGATGTTGAGGATCGAGCTCAACAGGAGACAAAGATTTACCCCACATTTCAGAAAAATCTAATTCTAATTCGGAGAGTTTTTTATTTGACTCTTTTGAATTGAAGTCTGATTACAGGGACAGTCCCCCCTGGAGACACTCAGGGTTCAGGGTCTTGCTCAGGGACCCAGTGGTGGTAGTGCTGGAGGTGGGATTCGAACCTGGGACGTCTTGAGCCACAGGTCCATAGACAAGTACCACCAGTAGACCACCGCCACCGCTTTGATTTCTTCCCATCCAGATGATGTTAATGCGCTTTATTCTGTAGTTAGTAAGACGACTCTGTCCCGTCTCCAGCTTGTGCAGCTGTACACCTGTTCCCAAATCATCCTGTCATATTATTCCAGCTGTAACATCATTACATTGGCTTCCAGGCATGATTTCAATATTTTACCGTTCAGAAAGCTTTGACATTAATCCCTATACATCTTAACGATCTAATACCTTCTTAAAGCTCATCTAAACCTCCAGATCGTCTGCGCGACTTCGTCTCTTCATCTCTAGTAGCTGTCTGAAGCTGACAGTTGGCCGTAGCCCAAATTTTGGAGCAGATCTTCTTTGAATAGCTCATGTTTTAAGAGGAGACTAAAAGTTAATCCTTTCTGTTTGGCCTTGTTGTCGAAGAAAGAAGAAAGAAGAAGAGGAAGAAGAAGGAGAAGAAGAAGAATAACAAGTATGCTTCTTAAACTTTATGCCACATCATTGTTTTGGCCGTTGGGCAGGGATGCCCTAGCCTTTAAGGACTGTGCCCCAGAATCAGAAGGTCGTGAGTTTGAATCCCAGACCAGTAGGTTGTCCAGAGGATTCCTTGATCAAGGTACTGTTCCCATCACTGCTCCCCGGTTGCTGGATATGGTGTGTGTAGTGTAAATACAGAGAATGCATGTCGTTGGGGTTCACTGTGCTCACAATGACAAACTGTCACGAAACCAAAAATTGGACAAATGGACAGTCTTCTGCAAAACCTGTACAAGGTAAACTCATATTTCTCCAATTCTCTCTCTCTCTCTCTCTCTCTCTCTCCCCAGGTCAGTGGGGCAGGTGTATGGGGGAGGAGTGTGGCTCCGGAGGTGTCCAGACTCGGACAGTGTGGTGTGTTCACTCCGAGGGCTGGAACACACACCACTCCAACTGCAGACACGAGGACCGTCCCGAGAACCAGCGCCCCTGCTTTAAAGTGTGCGAGTGGCACCAGGACCTGTTCGAGTGGGAGGTTTCCGATTGGGGGCCGTGCTCTCTGGCCCCGCTGCCATCCAATGAGCTGCTGAGGTGATTACATGTCAGCTATAAAAACCACAATCACACAATTTCTACAAGTTTGGTTGCTTGTGTTTATTTATTTTTTTTCATTCCTGGTCAGATCTCCCTCTTTCTCAGCAGCCCTCCATTCAGGACGGGTTTTCAGTTCATCTTCTATTTCTTCTTCTTCTGGCTGCTCCTGTTAGGGGTCTCCATAATGGATCATCTGTCTCCATGTCTTCCTGTTCTCTCCATCTTCCTCTTCCACACTGCCCCCTGCATGTCCTCTCTCATCACATTATAAACCTACTCGTTGTTCTTCCTTTTCTTCTCTAGCCTTGAAGCTACATCCTCAACATCCTTCTCCTGACTCCTTGTCTCTCTTCTGGACATGTCCAAATCAACGCAGTCTCGCCTCTCTCTTAGTCTCCGAATCATCCCATCTGAGATGCTTTTCTTTTATCCTTGTTCCTAATCCTGTCCATCCGCATCCTTCCTGACACCCCCAGCTCCACCTCCTGTCTTTTTTGTCACCATCTCCAACCCGCATAACATAGCTAGTCTCCCTACCAGCCTGTAAACCTTCCGCTTCCTGTCACAGATCACTCCTGTCACTCTCTTCTTCTCCTCTCTTCCACACTCGCCGTTTCTCTGAACTGTCCACTCCGAGTATTTAAACTCCTGCCCCTTCACCACTTCCTGCGTCCTTGAGATTTAATCCTGTCCATCCTTCCAAATGCAAATATTAACAATCATACAAATTGAGTGGAGATAAACTTTAGATCCAGCTATTAGTTGGATGAGGGAATGTAAATATGTATTTAAGTAAATTGCTGAGAAAGTAAATTGCTTTGATCATCATAAAAAGCTAGAAAAGAAAGCCTTTGATGTGTCAATGTGCCTACAGGTGCGTGACCGCACAGCACGGCGTCCAGAGGCGCAAGGTCCACTGTGTCCGAACGGCCAACGGGACGGCTGTAACGGAGCGAATCTGCGAGTTTTTCTCTCCACGGCCCTCTCTGGAACAGGCCTGTTTGATCCCGTGCCCTTTGGACTGTGTGGTGTCTGATTTCTCCTCCTGGTCAGGCTGTAGCAGGACCTGTGGAGTTGGACTCCAGCACAGGACCAGGCAAGTGCTGGCGGCACCTTTGTACGGAGGGTCTGGATGCCCGAATTTGACCCAAACACGGCCGTGTGGTCACCAGCTTCCCTGCCTGGATGAAGGTGGACGTCGTTACAGCCTGAAGGTCGGTCCGTGGAGCGAGTGCAGACTTCCCCAGCACAAAGACCTGTGGCTGAACGGACGGACAATACTGGACTTCAGCGCAGGCGACACCGAGAAGAACACGGTCAAAAGGCACGTCGAGAACCATCACCACCATCACCAGCATCATCACCACCATCTCTCAACCAAGACACTGGATATAGAGATCGGATATCAGACACGGCAGGTTCGCTGCATGGCTGGAGATGGGAAGAATGTCATGCTGAGGTCAGTTTGTCTACATTTTAAATTTTTTCACTTATTAGATGCTTTTTATGCAACACTACATATGAGCATTTAGGCCAGAGTGCAGTGTGAGCTTTAAATGAACATTAAAAGCCAATCAAGGTCAAGTGACATAAAATGTAATAAAAATGAAAACATTAAAAGGTGTAAAAATTGCAGTGCCTAAATTAAGCAAGACATCTTGTGATTAAGAACTAAATCGTTTTATTAGAGGTGTTAGGAGAGGAGGTGTTCTCTGAAGAAGGTTCAGAGGGATGCTCCTGCTCTGGGAGCTCGTTCCACCATTGAGGAACCAAGAATGGGAACCTTCTGGAGTGAGATCACCTTGTGTGAAGGGATGGAAAAGAAGATAACATCGCTTAGAAGAACGTAATGGATGAGGAGTATAAGAATATATAATTGTGCTTAAGTAGCTGGGAGCAGAACAGAACTTAACAGAACCAGATGTGTCCCCAAGTGAAGATCCAAGGGTCTCTAAGTGTCTCTATGGGACGGTGAGGATGGCAAAATACTCCTAAATCACTTTTCTTCATGTCTCTCCACCATGAACGAGTTCAGTTTTAGTCCAAAATCTTTTCCAAATCAAATCTACATCTCAGGCATGAGACAGCATCTTCACCACCATCTCATGACTGTGAGGAACATTCAGATCCTTAGTTCTATTCACCAACACCAGAAACAGTTCTGGCTCACACCAAAAGCACTCTGAAGGATTCTGCTTACTACTGAACCACTTAATTAGGAAGAAAAATTCCAAATTTAGTGGAACCCCTTTTTTAAAACCCCTTCACCAACTTCACCTCTTCATTTCGAAGTGCACTCAAAGCCCAGGGAGATGAAGGGACAAGATGACAACTCTTTAATAGGAACACTCTTGCCTCCAGGCTCAAAGCTCACTGAGGTTCATGGAGCTAATTATCTAAATGAGAAAACTTTCTCATGAAAAACAATGAGATTAATTGTTTTATCAAGTATAATCTTCAGCTTCAGGAGGCATGGCAGCAGAAAAAATGAATTTCTAATGAAGTTCTTCCCTGTGCTTCTATTCATCGGCAACAATTTTCTTTTTCTTTTCACTTTCACTTTCACGTTACCAGAAACACCCATATGTGCGTCCAATCACTGACCACTTTGACCAAAACCTGTCCCTGCTTCCAATAGCTGGCCACTTGGTGGCCATTTGACACTCCCCTATGTTTGTCCAGATGCTGGCCACTTTATTAGAAACACCCAACGTTGCTTCCTCTCACTGGATGTGTTTTAAATCTTGGTTTCCTTTGCATTGAGCTCGTTTCAGTTTGGGTCAGCATGTAATTAAAATGCTCTTTGGTCTTTGTTTGGGCTCTTCACGTCTCAAAGGCTGAGCCCTGGTCTGGTGTCTCTTTTATTCTTCCTGCTTTATTCTTCCCGTCAACGTTTCAATGTGGCTCTGCCTCCTCGCTGTCAGTATGGATTTCTCGCAAATTCAGGATAATGAAGGCTGTAGGGAGGCAAACCAGCATCTCTTGAGTCCCTCTGCAAAGATTTTGTGGACGCTGGCGTCCGGAGAGGGCCCTCGTTCACAGCCCGCCCCTCAATTTCTTGCTCCGTGCTGGGAATTAGTCAGGCACAGCGGCACGCATGACCCGGCATTGTCATTAAGTTGTTAACACAAAGTCAGAAGCCACATCAGAACGCGGTGTCGGGCCGGTGCGCCGTGACGTGGGCGTGATTGAGCGTAATTGACTCGGGAACTAAGCCGGATTCCTCTCTGAAGCAAATGCTTTTTGATGTCCCATGAAAGGGAAATGCAGGATAGCCTGATCATGAGGGATCATCCCTTTTTAATCCCAGCAGCAGCTTCACGCTCAGACTTTTTTCCACAGCTAACAAACACAAACACACCGTCCCGTCCACAATCCACCCCTTTCAAAGGGTCGTCCTTTCATCCTCTTGAAATTTCAAAGCCCGAGCGGCATCGTATGGGAGTCGTTATCGTGTTTTGGGGCACGTCACTGTCCTCTGCCGACGCCGTTCGAGGTAATCACTTCTTCCTCGGAAGGCAAATTTGTTTGTGGCTGTTTAACAGCGAGAGGACACAAATTTTCAGACACCTTTAATAGGAGAGATGTTTACTTCAAATTTGCGTAGTTTCTAGACAGTAAAGAGATGAGGTACAGGTTCAAACTGAGAGATTAAAAAGAGACACCACAAGTTAATAACAGGAGTACGTTGTCACAAAGCTGTTGCTGAGAGGAGAGTTTAGAAAAGTCAAGCCAGTTTTATTTCTTCAGCACTTTTTACAGCTGCCATCATCACAAAAACAGCTTTACACAATCTGGTTCAAACCCCTAGTGAGCAACAAAAGCGAAACTCACAAACTCTGGAAGAAGAACGTCGGGAGGAACCGAGACTCAGGAGAGGAGCCCGTCCTACTCTGGTCCTCACCAGATCATCAAGAAACAGGTTTTGTAATAAATGGAATAGATTGAAGCACTGATTGCAATAACAGTGTGGGTCAATAGAAAAGAGATCCACTGCCCTGAGGTACCCTCGAGCAAGGTACTGTCCTCAACACTTCTCCCCGGGATGTGGCTGCCCCCTGCTGGACGTTGTGTGTGGGTTAAATACAGAGAAGGTTTGAATTTTGGTTCACTGTGTGCTGTGGTGTTTACTGTACTGTAGAAGTGAGAGATTTCCCAGAATGCAAATCACAAAATGTGGTTCATAGCAAGCCTTTTGCTTTGTCTTGGTACTCTTCTTACATCATCACTTCTGATGTGTGTTTTAATAAACTTTAAACTTTCACAGGCTTTCATTTTTACCTCATGCCCTGAGGACGTTTGAGAGGTCAGAGCAGGGTGTGGGACTCGAACCCACAACCTTCCGATCATGGGATCTAATCCCGAACCACTGGACCACTACTGCCCTTGCTGGCAGGGATTGTGTAGGGCCTAGTGCCAGGGTCATTGGGAGAAATAGTGTTGGGACAGAGTTGTGGTTCTCCTGTTGTCCTTCCAGTTATATCCGCAACAATGTTTCCCCACTAAACATGCCGTCGACTCTGAGGACTCACGTCTTCCTAAAAGAGAGAAAGGAACGGGTGGCGTTTCAGCTGTTTTTAGATGCGTTTCCAAGCAGTGCTCCGAGTTTTGACAGTCTGTCAGCGGGTCCTGTAGTGTGAGTGAAGCTATGACTGTATTCCATGATTAAACAGACCATTTGCGCTGTATAATTAACATATTCATTTATGAATCCTAAGTGCAGGCTTAATGAAATGCAGCGATTTGAATAAGTATTTCCCACCTGAGTTCAGTTTGTGCTGTTTGTCCAATTATAGTCTAATTACCAAGTAAAATGAAACAAACATCAGCGTGCACATTTTGATACACATAAGTAATTAAAACCGTGCAAATTTCACAGACGAGCCTCTAATGATGTACTCTGTTTCGTCTTCTGTTTTGACTACTCGTGTCCTTTATTGCAGCAAAGCGTTGTCTTTAATCATTTTCCACCGTATGATACAGATGATGCTTCTTTAAAGTTAAATGGCTCCTGAATATTTTGCACATTTTTTAGGTGAACATCTCCGTGCTGTTATGAAATTGCAGAGCAGGTTGGGATTTTATTATTTTTTTTTTTGGAACCTCCCAGGTCTGCATGTTCTACAAATATTTGGGACTTTTGCACACTGGAGACATGTTCATTTTGTCCAGAAGGGGGTGTCAGGCATGTGATCGTATCCTTGTCAGAAACTTTGTATTCCATTCTTGAACTCTTCGGAGATTAAACCCATCATGAAAAGCACCGAATACCTTCTGGGATTATTGATCCATTTCTCCATGTTGGTAACGCTCATTGTTGTTAGCATGGTTGTTAGCCACCACTAATCTCATTGACGCCATGCTTTGAGTCCAAGGACCAATGAGGGGCTGTGTTTCTGAGAGGGGGAGCTCTGATCTAGACATGGTGTCCAGTTCTCCTGTCTTGAAATTTGTCCAGTTTAGGCAGTTCAGGTACGAGTGGGATTTTGAACGTTATCAGAGATGAATTGATTCTCATATCAAGTCTTCTTCTGTGGCTCTGAGCATATGTCGCTTTGGCTTTGCTCTTTGCTTTTCTCCTTTTTCAACAGCTGTGAACAATCCCTCCGACATGGCGTCTCATCGCACACCCTGTCTTTATCTCTGTTCATCAAATGCCAAACAGCGGAGACGTCCACTCCCTCCTCATATTCTGTCTGAGAGAATATCAGATCCTTTCTGAGCTTGTAGACTTTATTTTAATGCAGGAATGTGGCTCTGTTTCTTCATAAACCTCATAACACAATGCTTGTCAACCTCTCTTTATCTCTTTTCAAAACTGGACGCTGTTATTGCACTGAAATATGATGAAATGATCTGGGCCCTGATTGGCTGCTTAATATAAACTTGTCTCTGCTTCAGCACTCCGGGACAGCGGTGCTCTGGTGATTAGGGACGAGGCCCCGGCATCAGAAGGTGGTGAGTGGTGGACCAGTAGGTGAAATGAGGTACCGTTAAGCAAGATACCATCACCGTCATTGCTCCTCGTTTCCCAAAAATCACAGGTTAGATAGTAAATTACTAAAAAAGTCTCACATGAAAGAATTGCGTCCACAAAGACAGACAAGTCCTTCATGAATGGATTTCATACTGAGGACAGGAACTTTCTTTCTTTCTTTCTTATTAATAATAAATATATATGAGTATCATTGCAGAGTATCATTTTTATAATCTGAAGGTAATCATTTTGGTGTTTGCAGGCTTTCACAGTCTGACGTAAAAAATTTGAATCCAGATTGAATCTGTGGTGTAATCTCTCATCGACGTAAATACATTTCCATTGCAGTCATCAATACAATGTCATCTGCTAAAATGATGACTTTCTTCACATCAGTGAAACTTCACGTTGTCTCACAACCGTAACAAATGTTACCAAGATGGAGAAATGGATCAATAATCCCAGAAGACATTCAGTGTTTATCTGATGAGTTTAGTCTCCAAAAAGAGTTCAAGACTGGATTACAAAGATTCTGACAAGGATACGATCCCTCCGGAGCGTTCACTGGAGCGGCATATCGCCCCCTTCTGGACAAAATAAGTATGAGTATATTTTAACCTAAGAAAATGTGCAAACATTCAGGAGCCATTTAACATTAAAGAAGCATCATCTGTATCACACGGTGGGAAATGATTAAAGTCAACGCTTTGCTGCAATAAAGGACTTGAGTAGTCAAAACAGAAGACGTAACAGAGGACATCATTCGAGGCTCAGCTGTTTTAATTATCTTTGTGCGTCGCTTTTTGCTGTTAGAAATGTTGAACATTCACGCTTTAATGTTCCTTCTCCAATTTTCCTTCTCAGGCTCTTAGATCTCACATGACTGGTTCATCACTTACACCTCGCTTTCTTATCTGTGAACGAAGGTGGATCCGTGGTACATTTTCCTGAAGCGATCATCCAGTCAAGTCCCCACCAGAATCCACGTCCAGGTGACCCATTTCTTTTCTCTTCCCGCAGCCTGTGCACTCAGGACGACGGCCCAGGCACGTTCCAGTCCTGCGTCATGCCCAGAGACTGCCTGACCTCCGATTGGTCCTCCTGGAGTCCATGCTCAAAGACCTGCCGAGCATCCGACTTGTCACCTGGTTTCCGGGTCAGGAGCCGAACCATAACGCAGCCGGCGATTGGACGAGGGAAAGAATGTCCCATCTTAGAAGAGAAGGAGGCCTGCAATATCATTGGAGATTTACTTCCAAAGTGTCCGAGGTACAACTTTACATGAGCGCCCGAAAGGCCACATTTCTATTGCTTTGAGGTCAGAAGCTCATGGAAGCTTTTTGAAGACAGAAATGCAAAGCAAAAGTTTGTGCACCCTGGGTCAAATGACGTGCAATGACCTACAAAGACAGAGAACACAGTTCTGCCCAATTTAATACACAATTTTTGTTTGTTTGCTGACTGTTATATCTTATAACCTTTAGTACAAATCCTGAAATATGGCCTGTAAAGTTTGAATGTTTTTCCCAACATGTTAATTCAGCAAAAAGATTTATAGGATGAAAGTGAAAGTGACTATTCTTGTCATCGTGAATACACGGCAACAGTGAACCACAACTAAATTGCACCTCTGCATTTAACCCATACACATGTGCAGCAGGGAGCAGCTATTGAAAGTGCCCGGGAAGGAGTGATGGGGACGGTACCTTGCTCAAGGGTACCTAAGGGCAACCTGCTGTTCTGGGTTTCAAACCCAAGACCTTCTGATCCTGGGGCCGACTCCTTACCACTAGGCCACCGCCCCTATTTTGTGATGAAGCAGTTAAATAATAGTAATAAAACAGTAATAATTTATTATTTGCACGACCATTTTCAAACCTTTCTAAATCACCTAAACAGCATTTAAGGCTGATGTATGTAAATGTCCTTCATTTCTATTGGCTGCCACGTTCAACAATCAGAGCATGTTGGGGGGTAAACGCACAAGAACATTTGTACAGTCTGCGTTTTATGTTTCAGACTCATTTCATAATTTAATTAATACATTGTCTTCTCATCAGTCAGCAAATAATACTCCACAATTACACTTAATTATGCTTTTGTCGTAACCATGGTGATTCAAGAGTCAATATTCCATCCCAAATTACAAAATACTGGCTCAGAAGCTGCGCAAACAATGCTTACAAATTGCAGCTGCTTCACATGGTTGCTTCTGTTAGGTGACCCCACAGTGATCATCTGTCTCCATGTCTCCCTGTCCTCTGCACCTACCTGCATGTCCTCTTTCACCATAAGCCTCCTCTTTCTCCTTCCTCCAGCCTTCTCCTCTTTCCTGGCAGCTCCATCCTCAACATTCTTCTCCTGATATACTCCTCGTCTCTCCTCTGGACACGTCCAAACCAACACAGTCTCACTTTGTCCCCAAACTTTCCAACTAGAGCTTTTTTTCATCCTTTCATACATTTAACACTTCAAGTCATGTGCTCAGGAGCTGTTTCAGGTATCTAAATTAACAAGGAACACCTGAAACCTATGTGTGAAACACAAAGCTCCTTCCACCTAAATCAGTTTGTATTTGTCTCTGGGTTTGCAACGATGTGCCAGGCAGGCATCGCATGCTGCATTGTCAGATCCTGTTGATTAGTGATGCAAAAATCTAATTTTAAGATGACTTTGCACATCAAATATGGAAACCCTAAAAGCGCCTTAAACCTTCCTGCATAAAGATGCAGATTTTTTCTTTTTTTCTCGCACTTTAGTATCCATGTTTGCACCAAATGGCTCAGAGAATGATGAGGGCCTTTTTTCATCGAGGCTGAAATAAAGAAATAAATCCCATTTTATGCTGCATGAAAATGAAAGGTGAAAAAGCAAAGACTGCATGAAAGAGCTGGTCAATACGAAACGATTTCCCACGTAATAATCGAGTGTCGGTCGTGTAAGCCGCGCCGTAGCCTTCCTGTAGAGGAACCTGATTAATGAGATATCGTGTTTGATAGATTACTTCAGACTATTGTTCTATTAAAGCCGGTTCTTTATTGCTTTCTGCATCATAACATTTTCCCAGAGTCGATGCATTTTCATTAGTGAGCGTTCTGCAGCTGGAGGAGAGAAAGCCCGGCAGATTTGTACCTTTCTGCAGTAGGAATTATCTCCCCGCAGCAGAGTAATGAACAGAGTCAGAGCTGCAGGTGTGAGTGTGTGTTTTGGTGTGTGTTTTGAACAGGTATGTGTGGAGGAGTGCGGCGTGGGGGGAGTGCAATGTCGTTCCTCTCCTGGGCCAGCAGGAGCGCCGGGCGGGGGACGGCAGCAACCTGTGTGGGACGGGCATCCAGACCAGAGAGACGTACTGCACCCAGTTTCCAGAACCATCCTCAGCCAATCACAGGAGAGAAGGTAAAGCTATTGGATGCTACACATAACCCCATCTGATTTGCAGTGTCTCCAGCTGTGGTCAAACAGCCAAGACTGCTTGGGGTTCAGATAGTTCTTCAGACGGCACATCTTCGACTCATTCAAACCTCTTCCAGCTTTGATTACGATGGACTCGTGGTTGTAGTTTAGGACACATTAGGATTTACTGTGAGCAAAGGTCTTATCTCTTCAGCCTCAACTCTCTTGGACCAGCTCCTCTCTTTACGTTCTCTTCAGGAACACTTCTCCAGGCTTCTTGAAGGACGTTCCAAAGCTCTTCTTTGGATGTCGCTGCTTTTTGTCTTTCCATTCTCTGTGGAGATGATCCCACGCTGCTTCCGTCTCTGAAACTGCTCAGGTACAGAGACGAGAAACAAAAACTTTGTCCTTCAGGAAGATCTGTAGAGCTGTTCCTCAACAATACATGATCGATCCAATACATTCCGCATCTTTGGAAGCAAAATATAAAAAAGAGCCTCGAGATTTTTGCACAGCACTGTAAACAAGAACTAAACTTCAGTGCTGCTGTCATGAATTAAAGCCCTTAACCATGTCCACAAGTCTGTACCACCTTAATGAAGATCTGGGGTGAGAGAAATAAAGCTCGACAGAATCCATCTTTCTGTTCTGGCGCTTCTCCAGCATGAACGTGGCAGAGATGAAGGTAGAAAATGCCTGGCGCTCTCCTGCGAGAGCTTGTTTGTTTGTCCTGTGGGCTTTCTTCTGCATAAACAACATATCTGTGCTCGTGCATCATCGCTGGAAATGCTCAGAGGGCTTCTGCAGTCTTTTATCTGCCAAACAGTGGACCAGTGCTCCCCCTGAACTGTCCTGTTAAAAACAGAACACAAAGCCCTGCTGTGAAAGTGATGCCCTGAGAGTGTAACTGGAACACTGCATGGCTGTTTAAATATTCCAAAAAGAGTGCTTAACACTGTCCTACATCTGGGCTGTCTGTCTGATAAACACACTTTCATATACATTTCCTTTATTGTCCTGAGTCCTGAGACACACTTCATTTCTGTCTCTTCTGTATGAACGTGAGACAGTAGGTTCAGTGATGCTGTGCAAACACATGTAACTCCTTTCTAAACACAAAGACAGTTTCATGCTGACCAGCTTTAAAGTCAGTATTCACCACCACCACCACCGTTATTCTTCAGCACAGCCTCAACTCTCTTAGACCAGCTCCTTTCTTTAAGTTATCTTTAGGAACACATCTTCAGGCTTCTTGAAGGACGTCCCATAGCTCGTCTTTGGACGTTGGCTGCCTATTCTTCTCTGTCCTCTGTGGAGATGATCCCACACTGCTGAAACTGCTCTGGACTGAAAATGAGAAACCAAGAAAATTGTCCTCCAAGAACGTCTGAAAGCAAAATGCGAAGAAAGGAGGGTTTTGCACAGAACGCAATCTTCTATTCTTCATTCTGATTATTTGCTCGAACATATTCAGCATGTATTCGTATATATTTAGACTATTTAAGTATTTATCACACATTTACACAAAATGACCCTTTATGTTGAGATTTGGTACCTCATTCTTATCCAGTTTGTAGCTAGAACTTTGTGGACATTTCACTTCAATAAACTGTGTTGGACCATCGTGTTGCTCAAACGAAGCAGCTGGTTCTTTAGAGTCTGGACCTCATGTTTTGCTGTTTTTTATCGAGAACTTAAAGGACTGTAGAGGAAGATTAATGGACTGTGTGGAAGAGTGCACTGGGAAAGAAAGTTAGAGAACTTTGGGGAGCTCATCTGAGGAGCCTCCTTTCAGATCATTGCACCAGCCTATGCCCAAATCATGTTTTCAGCATCTCCTGAGGTTTTGTATCTGTGGCTGAAGCTGATGGGAAGGTTGGGTGAATGTTTTGCTGTTTGAGTGATGATTGGGCAACGTCTCTGCTGGCTGGAGGGATGAAAAGGATCTGTGAGTTAGACTCTTACACAAGCATGATGGTATTGATCTACCCAGTCATCCAAAATCCCAAAATCACAGGTTGAATAGTAGATCACTGAAAAAGTCTCTGTGATTGATAGAATCATGTCCACAAAGTCCTTCACTGAAGCCAGGTTTACAGGTCAGTAGTGAGACCAGCTATGTTGTACGGGTTGGAGCTGGTAATGAAAAGACAGGAGGTGGAGCAGAAGGTGTCAGAGTTAAAGATGCTGAGATTTTTGTTAGGTGTGACGAGGATGGACAGAATTAGAAATGAGAGGGACATACAATAATAATAATAATAATAATAATAATAATAATAATAATAATAATAATAACAGTTATAATAACAATAACAACAGCAACAACAACAATAATAATAGTTATTACTATTAATAATAATAATAATAATAATAATAATAATATTGTTATTATTATTATTGTTGTTGTTGTTGTTGTTATTGTTATTATTATTGCTATAGCAATAAAGTAGAAGAAAAATAATAAAACATCCAACAACATAAAATATTATGACGATGATGATGACTCTTCTTCCTCTTCTTCCTTTTCTTCTTCTCTTCTAATTATTATTATTATTATTACTACTACTATTGTTATTATGATGATGATTATTATTATAATGTGTTTTTCCGGTCAGTGTGGTTTCTGAGAGGACAGAAGGCTAATTTAAGAGAATGTTGATGAGCTGATATGTTCGGTCTCAGCATCGTCGTGTCTGACGGGCTGAATTTCTGCACCGGGTTCCTGTTGCCCAACAACATCATCAATAACTGTAGTTGCGCTGCTGCATCTTTAATACATTCTGTTTCAAAATACAGCTGCATGTGGGGAGAAGAGCTCCACGGTATTATATTTGAGTTTTTATTCTGAAATATTGGAGGGAGATTAATATATTTTTGTAAACAGCTTGAATATAAAAAAGTGCATTCTGTTTCCAGCCTCTGTGGTTTATGAATAACTGAAAACAGAAGACTAGTTAAGAAACAAAATCAAATAAAACTTCATCGAGTGCATGTCTGAAATGTACAAAACATATCAAAAAAATCTGTTTAACATCTTTTCTTAGCTGTAACGTTCCCAAACCGTTGGCCCACACATACACACGGGTGAGAAATATCATCAGACTCTAGAAAAGTCATTTAAAAATGTCCAAAATGAAAGCTGGCTTTGCAAGGCTGCTGAAACCTTCAGAGAAATGAAGATGCTCAACGTTTATACACTTTTTTTGAAATGAAACCACTTATGGTTTAAACTGTGACTTCCTTCATTCTGCACGACACTTCAAATATACAAAGCTGAAGTTTTGCAGGTCCACCTTAAATAAGTGCAGGAGATACTGTGCTTTGCTGGCACCAGGTCCCAAGAGCTGTACAATTTAAGGTGGAACTGAAAAATTTGAACACGAAACTCAACATTTGTAGCTCTGTCTCCTCACAGTGGGAAGGTTGTGGGTTCTATTCCTATTCTGGGTTCTTTGTAGTGGACATGTCTTTCCCCGTCTGTGCACCTTCTCCGTTTTTTTTTTTTCTCATAGTCCAAACACACGACAGGTGGACTGGAGATGATGAATTGAGTTTCTGTCCTGGCATCTGTCCACCTTTCTCCCTTGGACAGACTCCAGAATCCCTGTCCGACTGGCTAGAATAAGCAGCTCAGAGAATGAAGGAAAAGACAGAACCACTCCAGACTGGACGGTTCCGATGTTGCTATGATTCTGTAGAGTTTGACCTTTACTTTTTCATATCAATGCTCTATTTCAACACATCTGTAGAACATGATCTGTATCAAGACTGACAGCTTTTGGAGACCTTGGAGAGGTGAAGATCTGCTCTAGAAAGGAGAAGACTTAAAGTCAGAGACTGAATCCTCATGTGTGAATAGAAATGAGGACAGCAGAGTGATTAGGATGGAGGGAGTAGAGGTGGTGAAGGTTAGTGTAACAGGAGGTGTGGAAGAGAGGAGAAGAAAAGATTGCAGGCAAACCTTTATAAAAGGGAAGTTTTAGAGGATGGTAATGAGACCATCTTTGTTATACGGGTTTGAGACGATAAAAAGACAAAAAGACAGGCGGTGCAGCTGGAGGTATCAGAGGTAAAGATGCTGAGATTTGCATTGGGAGGGACGAGGATGGACAGTATTAGGAATGAGTACATTAGAAGGACAGCTCAGGTTGGACATTTTGGAGACATAGAGAAGTGAGACTGCATTGGTTTGGACATGTCCAGAGGAGAGACGAGGAGTATATCAGGAGAAGGATGTTGAGGACGGAGCTGCCAGGAAAGAGAAGAAGAGGAAGGATGAAGAGAAGGTATGGGTAAGATAAGAGAGGACGTGCAGGTGGTCAAAGTGAAAGAGGAAGATGCAGAGGACAGGAAGACATGGAGACACATAATCCACTGTGGGGACACCTAACAAGAGCAAGCATGTGAAGCAGCTGCAGTTTGTTAGGAGTGTTTGTGTAGCTTCAGAGCCATTTTGTCATTTGGGATAGAATGTTGACTCTTGAATCGCCATGGTTACGGCACAAGTGATGATACAGCATTTATTGGTCCAGATTTGATGGGTGTGATGTTATACTTTAACTGGGAAAGTTGGCAGTGGCACATTTGTGTGATGCTATGCAATGTCGAGGTAAAGAAAATACATTTTTCAATCTCTTCATTTGTTCTAACACCCCACTTTTTTCCTCTCTCTCTCTCTCTCTCTCTCTCTCCCTCTCCAGTCTCCAGGCCAGTCAGGAGTGATCTGTGTGATGGACCGGTTCCCTCAGCGGTTCAGTTCTGTTCTCTCCAATGTCCTCAACCCTGCCTGCTCTCACTCTGGTCCTCTTGGGGATCCTGTCTCCACGACAACTGCCTGGAGTCTCAGGGGAGGAAAGGTAGGAGAGTGAACGTGTTCAGAGCTCAATAACTTCACATTCTCACACTGGGACACATTCTCTCTCGCCATGCTGTTCATGATCAAAATAAAACTCTTCTCTTTGAAGAGCTGCATTGGGAGTGTGGCTAATTACACACTGCGCTCGAGTAGAGCAGCTAACGGCCTCCCATCCTGCCTGGATCTTTCCTTTACAAACCAGGTGTAAAACAAAGGGACTTCCTACAACAGCAGGGTCCTCGAATCTGGAATGAACGAACGGTTCAAGTTCAGTACATTTTAATTAGTACAATTTCTTACTTTTTCACTTTTCCTCAGATCAACTGAGACATGCTTGAGTCCAAATTTAACTTCTTTAGCTTAGAAATAGACATACAAGGTTACGGTGTTCAGACTACACAACAATTACCAAAATCTCTTAGACATGTCCCCAACCTTCTCAAACCTCCTCCTTCTTCTTATACTGAGAGTGTAAAGTAAAAAGTACAGGAATGTAATGAGAATATAAAGTAAAAAGTCCTGGAATGTACTGAGAATATAGAGTAAAAAGTACAGGAATGTACTGAGAGTGTAAAGTAAAAGTACAGGAGTGTACTGAGAGTGTAAAGTAAAAAGTACAGGAATGTACTGAGAGTGTAAAGTAAAAAGTACAGGAATGTATTGAGAGTGTAAAGTAAAAAGAACAGGAATGTACTGAGAGTATAAAGTAAAAGTACAGGAATGTACTGAGAGTATAAAGTAAAAGTACAGGAGTGTACTGAGAGTGTAAAGTAAAAGTACAGGAATGTACTGAGAGTGTAAAGTAAAAGTACAGGAGTGTACTGAGAGTGTAGAGTGAGACGTGTCTCCTCTGAAGGACGTCTGGAGCGTCTGTCTGTGCTGAAAGTGAACTGAATCTCACTCCATATTAATAGAATTAAAGACTATTAAAGCCTCGAACTTCAACTCCAATAAAAACAATCTACTGAAAATAATCCACATGAACTTCACCGCTTCACTTTCATCACCGTCTCTACTAGTTCTCCATCACGGACACACACTCCACACACCCTGAACTCCACCGTCCACTCTCCCTGTCCTCTCTCTCACTCTCCTTCACTCTGTCCTGCACCGATGGACACACAGAGGGACGTCTCTTCTGTGTTTGTGTCCATTTAGTCTGAGACGGGTCCTGATGTTGGGAAGGTGACGGAGAATGAAAATAATGGAGGATCTACTCAGATCTTCAGAATAAAGTAAGGAGTCTGTTCTGAAAATGGACAGACCCAAGGACATTTGGGAGAAAATGTAGGGAGGAAAAGGAAAAAGTCAGAAAAATAAAGCATAGATATCTGGAAACTGTTTAAATAATTTGTATTTTACTTCCCACTGCAGCGTGTGGATGAGTCAGGACCAGGCTGAGTGTCAGAGTTTCTCTGAGTGACAGCGTTCCTCTCAGTGACGAGCATTTGAGATGATGACCTGTCTGCAGTTAGCGCTGAGCTAAGGGTGAAATCCTGCACAGTATGAATCTTGACTGATATCTGACCGTGTTTGGTGGCAATAGCTGAACTGCTACATCACTAATCCCCACTTTATCATGTTGGTGTGGCCTTGCACTTCACCCATAACCCTTGGAAGAAGCCACCTTCAAGGAAAGTCATATTTTCCATCGAAAGCATTTCTTCTCTTTTTCGGACTGTCGGTTCTTTTGACTCATCGTTTAGTCGACGCCTCGGGCAGCTGCGAGGTGAATAACCTATTTGCTGAGCATGTGCCTCTCCTCTAGTCTTATTTCAGAGATAGTGTTTATCTTCAACCCGGCAGAGCTGTTTATTTTTCAAAGAAAAGCAGAATGAACAGATGACCCACACGCCCACCAATGAAGGAATTCAAGTCTCATCCATTCGCTTCTGTTGTTTTCCTGGAAGAAAGTGGACATATTCTTCTTTTCTGAAACTTGGCAACAGCTAAAATGACATGTCCAAACTCCAATTGGGCAGCGGTGGTGAGGGAGTTTCCCTGCATCGGAAGATTGTGGGTTCGATTCCCTCACCATTAGGTTGCCCTGAGGTACCCTTGAGCAAGGTACCGTCCCCGTCACTGCTCCCCGGGCGCTTTCAGTAGCTGCCCACTGCTGCACGGTGGTTGCATGGGTTAAATGCAGAGGTCCAGTTTGGTTGTGGTTCACTGTGTGCTGTGCTGTGACCTCGCAATGACAAGGGTGGTCACTTTCACTTTCTTTTTTTTCTCAGGCTGTGATCAATCCCTCCAGATAAACCGATATTAGTCATTTCACACTATTTATTTATTTATTTTTAATATTTGGCGTTGAAAGTGGTTTTCATCCATCCACTGTTTCACTTGCTGGTTTACCGTCCAACCAAAGTCGCAGCTAATGTTCTGCCTGATACAGACTCCGGCCTTGTGTTAATGGTCGTGAGTTCAAGTCCCAAAGCATTAGTTATTGTGAAAGTGAAGTGAAAGTGACTATTTCTTGCAATTGTGAAACACAGCACACAGTGAGACACTTTTTACCCACACACACATGCAGCGGGGGCAGCTATTGAAAGCGCCCGGGGAGCAGTGATGGGGATGTTACCTTGCTCAAGGGAACCTCAGGGCAACCTACTGGTCTGAGAATTGAACCCATGACCTTCTGATCCTGGAGCCTCATCCCTAATCATTAGAACAGTACTGCCCCATTATTTACTGCCTGGAAGTCCTGGACCAGTTGATACTGTCTCCAACACTGTTCCCCGGGTGCTGGATTAATGACTGCCTTCTGCTGCACTGAGTTTTTGAGTTAAATTCCCTTCACTTTTCATTTTTTTTCACCTCAACTTTAATCTAAAAATCAACCCTGACCCCTCTCATCCAACCTTTCAAGGCCTGTCTATCCACTATTGTCACTCTATTTGTCACTGTAATAAATACCTTTCTCTTAACTGGCCTGGTTCCCACTGCTCTCAGAACTGCTTTTACATCCATCCTTAAAAACCTAAATAAACTCCTCATCCACCTCCAGTTATAGATCCATCTCAAACCTTTCTATTTTAGCCAAATTTATGGAAAGAGTGGCAGCTACTCCACTTTACTTTCCTTACCAAGCATTCATGTCAGTACCTAATCACAGCACTGAGACAGATCTCCTACAGGTGGCCAATGAACTTTAGTTGTCCACCAACAAGAGTTATTTAACCGTTCCTCTAAAATTGGATCCGGCAGTGTTTGTCTCTGTTCTCATCTCTTACCTTGCCTCCATTGGGATCATACGAACCTCTTCTATGGTTTAACTCATATGTCATCATTAGACTTCCATTTACAGGTCTCGTAAATCTTCTGCATCCCCTGTTGCAAGGGGTGTCCCACATGGCTTTGTTCACGGGCCCCTTCTCTTTCTTATTCATATCGGAACTTTCAGTCAGGTTATTCTGTCATGGTACCAACATCCACTGTAATGCAGAAAACATTAATTCCTACCTCTACATTCGTTCCTCATACTCTACCCTGTGAGGAGTTGTGGAACTGTATCTCAGATCAAAGGCCTTGGAAGCAAGAAATCTTTCTTAAGCTTATTACTCTAAAGCGTTCCCATTTTTATCAGCACTGATGGTGTAGCTGTCCAGCCTGCATCTATCAAAGCAAAAGTGAAGTGAAAGTGACTGTTTGTCATTGTGAACACAGTGAACCACAACCAAACACATCCTCTGGATTTAACACACAAACACACACACACACACACATCGTCCAGCAGGGGGCAGAACCCAGCACCCAAGGAGCAGTGATGAGGATGGTACCTCTGTCCAGGCTACCACAGGGCAACCTAGTGGTCTGGGATTTGAAACCCATGACATTCCTGTCCAGGGGCCTAGTCCCAAAACCACACGATCACCTCTAGTCCCAAAACCACACGATCACCTCTAGTCCCAAAACCACACGGTCACCTCTAGTCCCAAAACCACACGATCACCTCTCGTCCCAAAACCACACGATCACCTCTAGTCCCAAAACCACACGGTCACCTCTGGTAATATTTTACTTTCTTTCTGCCCATTCCACCCACTCTTGTCTTACAACAATTACTTGAATTATCTCTTTAATGGTTTTTTCTGTAAGGTCCCTCCAGACTCCACACTCCCATCCTTCAACCAGTCCAGTAAAAAGTCAGATTTGTGCCTTTCCATAACCTAGAGTTCTAAATTACAGCAGTAAAGTAGCAAGTCTCAATGGGGTGAATAAGTCCACCTTAATCTTTAATTTACCTAGAACATGCTGAAACTGTGTTCCCCGACTAAATCTGTTGAAGTCAGACCTCAGGAGGAGCGTCCCCGTTCTGACACGACTGGTATAAAATGTCCCATTCCTGCTCTCCTCCTTTGTGTTCCCACAGCTTGGTGTGTGTGTGTGCATGCGTGTGTGTGTATGCGTGTGTGTGTATGCGTGTGTGTGTGTGTGTGTGTGTGTGTGTGTGTGTGTGTGTGTGTGTGTGTGTAGGGTATTGTAATGAATTGGACAAACTGAGACAGTGAGCGGAGAGACTGAAGGAAGTCTTGGATAAACCTGTTAGCAGCAGAAAACCTGTTAATTATTGATTCTCGCTGTCTGCACTGAAGTGTTTTATTTTTCGTATCCGGACACTGCTCGCATCGATCGCAACGGCGGAGGAGGTGTGTGTGGTGGTGGAGGACTGCTGCTATGGATACACTTGAACCCCGTTGAACTAACATTGCCATTACATGTTATAAACATATCATTGCCCAATTCAGATCCCACTGTTTCATGTTGTTGCCAGTAATTGTGATTATGGATGCCATGATGTTCATGTCGCCATATCGATTACCTGCTGATCTTAAATAAATACCCAAACACGTGCATGTGGAAAGTGAAAGTGAAAGCGACCACCCTCGTCATTGTGAAATGCAGCACAGCACAACACAACGAAATTCATCCTCTGCATTTCACACACATGCACAGCAGGGGGCAGCTTTTGAAAGCACCCTGGGAGCAGTGACAGGGACGGTACCTTGCTCAAGGGTACCTCAGGGTGACCTACTGGTGAGGGAATCGAAGCCACAATCTTCTGATTTGTGGCCATCATCCAAGCCATCCTTAAAAAATAAGAGTTTCTTTCTATCGAAGGACCTGGTGGTTTGGAGGATGAAGGGCCAAGAGTGGTTGTCATGGAAATGAAGGTCTGCCTTTCTTAAATTTGTTCCAGAAGGTAAGTGGATTTCCAAAGATAGGTACTGGTCACTGTCTTCTCATCAAAAGAATGAGTAACAGTAGGTTTTATAGACTGTTTGTTTGAGGACAAACACTGAGGGCCTTGAAACGTTGAAGCTTTAGTCGTAGAGTGGAGTGTGTTCAGTTTTCAGACAAAGAGTGACTGAATCAAGAGCAGAACTGAATCTTCTTCTTCTCCATTTGGCTGCTCCCACTTAGGAGTCACCACAGTGGATCATCCATCTCCATGCCTTCCTGTCCTCTGCATCTTCCTCTTTCACACCTGCATGTTCTCTCCCACCACGTCCATAAACCTCCTCTTTGTCCTTCTTCTTCTCCTCTTTCGTGGCAGCTCCATCTTCAACATCCTTCACCTGAAAAATTCATTGTCTCTCCTCTGGACACGTCCAAACCAACAGTCTCGCTTCTGTCACTTTGTCTCCAAGCTGCCCAACCTGAGCTGTCACTCTAATATACTCGTTCCTAATCCTGTCCTGTCCATCTTCCCAATGAAAATCTCAGCATCTTTAACTTTGACATCTCCAGCTCCACCGCCTGTCACCGTCTCCAACCCGTATAACATAGCAGGCCTCACTACAGGCCTGTAAACCTTCATTTTAATTCTTGCTGGTCTTTGTCTCTCATAGATCACTCCCTTCTTCTCCTCTTTTCTACTCAGAAAAGAGTGATTCAGATATTAAAATGACCTTTAGGAGTTCTCTGGTCCATGTGTGTCTTTTGTCCATTATGTCTTTGCTTACATTTGCCTCGTGCCTTTGTTATTGGTTTCTTTTTCCTGCTGTCCTGCCCCTGCAAACCTGAGTCCTCCTCATGTCCCCACCCTTTGCCCCAGGAGTTTGGTACCCCGGCGTTTGTCTTAGTCTTTGCTGGTCATTTGTCTTTTCTTTATTTTCTTGTTGTTCCTTTTGTTGCTTGTTGTTCTGTCATATTTGTTTAGGTTCTGTTTCCTTTTGCTTCTGTTTTGTTTGGGTTCTGTTCATGGAGATCAGATGACCATTGTATGCACCTTATGGAACATCCGTGGTCTAACGTTAAGAGACGAGGGTTTCAGACGGAAGGAGTGGGGGTTTAAGCGCCCAGGGAGCAGTGATGGGGATGATACCTTGCTCAAGGGAACCTCAGGATAACCTTCTAGCCTGGGACTCAACCCACAACCCACAACCTTTTGATCATGGGACTAAGTGCCTTAAAACTAGACCGTCATGTCCCCAGAGATGACAAATTCTGTTAAATTATATTCCATTAAAGACTCTGGGAAATGTTTTGTTGTTTTATAAATGCAAATAAGGACACGTCCTCTCAAAACAACATATTTCTGCACATTTCTAATGGCGAATTACTGTTAGCTCTTTTATTATTATTGATAATTAAATTATTCTCGATATCTCCTGAACAACGTTGTATTTAAATGCGCTTGCAGGAGAGGATGTTGATTTTCACGGCATCAATCAAACATTTACAGTTCAGGCTTTATCATGCATGGCAGGGAAGTGATGGACGCCTTCATTTATAAATGTGGGCTTAAAAACGTGTGTTAAAAAAGTTGGTTTGGTAGAAGAGCGTTCCCTCAAAGAACCCCATTTCCTTTATTACAGTCCTGTTCTGCGCCATCAAGTGTTCTCAGTCCTGCATATTCTTTTCCTGTCATTTTTATGACTTAACAGCTTCCCACTTAACCATTTTATGGCTCCGCAAATTATGCTCGCTTGGTTAATCATCTCGGCTTTTTCAGCTGATGGATTGCATCCTCCAGGTTGGAGAAGGAACCTGGAGAGTTTTTATGTGTCTTTAAATAATGGCAGGGCCAGCTGGGATGTGTTCACAGTGCTCCGATCACTGGTGTTCGTTTAAGAAAAAAGAGAACATATTGCATCCCTGGTCTGGACACAGTTCATTAATAAAAATCTAATTTTCTGAGAGTATTAAAGAGCTTAAGTCCTTTTTAAGGGGGTTGGACTTTATTCAAGCCATTCCTTCCTACAGGCACCCAGATCCGAGTAAATGTTTCTGATGTGCAGTAGAAACATGAAAGTGAAAGTGAGTATTTGTCATTGATAACATTACCCAGTGAATCATCAAAATTCTCAAAAAAAAAACAAACAAAAAAAAACACACCGTCCAGCAGGGGGCAGTGATGGGAGGGAGATCAAGATTGAATTGTAGAGAAAAAATTGGCCAAAAAGTGTCATAAAAGGTGACACAACCACGAGATATTTAGAGTTTTTTTTTTTAAACTTTTATTTATTCTTTTTTTACATCATAAATGTTGCCAAGCACATTAGACATCCGGACATTGAGCTTAATTTAGTGTTTCTTGGCCTTTTTGGAAACATCACCTGCGAAAGCTTTAAGACCAAACATCAGATACTTCACTCTGTGCTTCATGATCAGCAGATCTGATCAGAATATTAAAAAAAAAAACATTTCCTTTTCTGGCCGAACAGGAACTAAAGAACTAAAGAGCTACAAAAGACAGAATAGAGGAAGGAATGCTCACTCACTCATTTTCTGAGCTGCTTGTCCTGATTAGGGTCCCAATACTAGAGTCTATCCCAGCTCTCACAGGGAGAAAGGCTGGGACACATCAGACAGGTCACTGCAGGACAGACACACACACACACACACACACACACACACACTCACACACACACACACACACACACACTCACACACACACCCAGGGGACAATTTAGCGTCTCCAGTCCACCTGACGTGCAGGGCTTTGTGTGACAGGAAGAAACCGGAGCTCCTGCAGGAAACACACACAGACTCGGGGACAACATGTCCACTCCACACTGAAGAACCCGGACTGTCCCACCTGGGAATCAAAATCCAGGATCTCACTGTGACGACTCCCTAGTGGTTCGGGAGTCGGCCACAGGATCGGAAGATTGTGGGTTCCATTACCAGTAGGTTGCCCTGAGGTACCCTTGAGCAAGGTACCATCCCCGTCACTGCTCCCCGGGTGCTTTCATAGCGGCCCCCTGCTGCACGGTTTTTGCATGGGTTAAATGCAGAGGTCCAGTTTCGTTTTGGGTGACTGTGGGTTGTGCTGTGACCTCACAATGACCCGCATAGTCACTTTCACTTCACTTTCACTTCACGTCCATATGAATTAATACGATGAAGTAAAGCAATTAAATAAGTGTAAGTATAAAAGACAGGAGTAAAATACACCTGTAAACTAAAATATGCAAATACACAAAAACAGAAGGAAAAAGAAAACAGTATATTTATATTTGAAGGAGGGAGATGCAGAGGACCTGAAGAAATGGAAGATCTGCTGTGGCGACTCCTAAACGAGAGCAGCCGAAAGACGAAGAAGAAGAAGAAGAAATATGAATATAGAGCTGTAACTGAAGTGAAATGTGATATTTCAGTAGATATGAGACGCTGAGCAGCCTGCTGTGCAGAGAAACGTCTATGAATGTGTCAAAAGACTTCAAAACTGTAAAATTTACATTTACAGCATTTAGCAGAGGCTCTTATCCAGAGCGACTTACATTTCTTAACTACAGGGACAGTCTCCCTGGAGACATTGGGGTTCAGGGTTTTGCTCAGGAACCCAGTGGTGGTAGTGCTGGAGGTGGGCTTCGAACCTGTGACCTCTTGATCTGTAGGCCAGCAGCCTACCATCCTACCACTAGACCTTCAGCAGGCCAGAGAAGTGTTCACAGGCAAATGTCCAATCCAGAGAAAGGAAGGACATTGGAAAGTGTAAATAATGAGCAAATGATGTGCAAATGTCATTCTTTTGGAAGCTCCAGAAGGACGGTGATGTTCACTCAGGACATCGGCAGGAGGCTCTTCCATCTTTCCTCCATTTTATTACGGGAAACAGGATTCCGAGTGTGAGGCTGGGAAGCGAGTGGGTGTTTTACTTTTTCATCCCTCTCCCGCTCTCCCGCTCTCCCGCCACGCGACGGTGATGTATTAGAGGGCTTCCAGCAGGAGATTATATAAAAGGCTCCGGTCTCTGGCGAGGCGGACTCGGCCAGCTTCCCAGCCATGTGGAGTCGGGCTTCCAGCAGAGGAACGGGGGAGGGGAGGGGGCGCACAGAGACATGTAGGACAGAAACAAATGACTCTGGTCTGGTATCATTTTAACACAGCAGTGAAGACGATCCTTATCGTCGGCGCTAAAAATCTCCCTCTTTTTACTCTTTTAACTTTGCATTTGTGTTTCCAATTTAACCTTAATGTTCTGCCGTTCTGCTGTTGCTGTTGGAAATCAGAATTGTCCAATCAGGATGTTTGGTTTCTCTGTAGACGAGGTCTGCCATTGGTCAGGCTTTCAGGAGCTGGACGGTTAGTTTTAGTGGGATTTTTTATCATTTGCCGTTTATCTTTTCATAGGAGCAACGGAGGCCTCGTGGTGAGAGAGTTGCCCTGGATCGGAAAAATGTGGGTTCGATTCTCTCACCAGTAGGTTGCCCTGGGGTACCCTTGAGCAAGGTACCGTCCCCATCACTGCTTCCCGGGCGCTTTCAATAGCTGCCCCCTGCTGCTCGTGTGTGTGGGTGAAACGCCGAGGTTGAATTCCGTTGTGTTGTGCTGTGCTACGTTTCACAATGACGAGGGTTGTCACTTTCACTTTCACTTGTTTTATCCTGCATGAAAATGTGGAGAGAATGAAGCTGTGGAACTCCTTTTACTGAACGATCAGAGCCCAAACTGAACCGTGTCCAGTGAAAAATTGCACTTTAAATCACAGAAGCCAAGAGAAGATCCCACATAAATCCAACTACAGCACCCGAGAGAGAGTGAGCGAGAGATTTTGAAATAATAATAATAATAAAGTCTGAATCATCATCTGATCGACCTTCTCACACTGAATGTTTCACTAATATCTAGTTCAGGCTCCTGAAAGATTGAACACGGATACAGTTTTTCATATGAATGTTTGGCCTCTCCTTTATTCTGACATTTGTCTTACCTCCTGCTCTGTGGCTGTAGAACAGAGCGCAGTACGGTGGAGAACATCTAGTGCAAGAAGTTTGAAGATTATAAAATATAATATAAATATAAATAATATAAATGATAAAACATTAATGTCAAAGTGATAAACTGATCAATCGGAGATGCCTGGATGGGTTTCAGATTTTCTGTCCAAATTAGTCGTCTCCAGTTCCACCCTACCAACCCTGTCCAGTCAGAGAGAGGGCAGTTCTACTGAGGGATGGGGGAGAGGGAGGACCACCCTACAGAACCAGAGAGAGAGAGGACAGTTCTACTGAGTGATGGAGGAGAGAGAGGACCACCCTACACACCCAGAGAGAGAGAGGGCAGTTCTACTGAGTGATGGAGGAGAGAGAGGACCACCCTACACACCCAGAGAGAGAGGGCAGTTCTACTGAGTGATGGGGGAGAGGGAGGACCACCCTACACACCCAGAGAGAGAGAGGGCAGTTCTACTGAGTGATGGAGGAGAGGGAGGACCCCCTACACACCCAGAGAGAGAGGGCAGTTCACTGAGTGGATGGGGGAGAGGGAGGACCACCTCCTACACCCAGAGAGAGAGAGGGCAGTTCTACTGAGTGATGGGGGAGGGAGGACCGCCTCCCACCTAGGAAAGAGAGAGGGCAGTCTCACTGAGTGATGGAGGAGAGGGAGGACCACCCTACACACCCAGAGAGAGAGGACAGTTATACTGAGGATGGAGGAGAGGAGGACCGCCTCACACACACCCAGAGAGAGAGAGAGGACAGTTATACTGAGGATGGGGGGGAGAGGAGGACCACCCAGTGAGAGAGGACAGTTCCCACTGAGGGTTGGGAGACAAATTTGTATCTATCTTGGATTTACTGAGAGAATAAATTGTTCCGATAGATAGATACATAGATAGATAGGCATAGATAGATAGAGAGATAGATAGATAGATAGATAGATAGAGTAGATAGATAGATAGATAGATAGAGAGATAGATAGATAGATAGATAGATATGCCCTTTTAAATGTCTCTGAAGATTTTATGCAGTGTGTAAAACTTGGAAGAGTGTGTAGGCGGGATACTAGGTTGCTGCAGTGCAGTGGAAAAATTGCAGCTAACAGAAGCTTTGGGCAAGTTTTTCTTCACCACTTTATTCTCCCACAGTCCCTCCTCATCCCATCCACTGCGGCTTGAAGAAAGCCCTGAAGAACCTCCGGTTATTCACGTACTTTTCGATTCAATTGAATTGCATTTATTTACCACTGTTTACAACAGCGCCGCATGTCATGCTGCTAATCTCTCTTCTGCACTGAACTTGTAGTCAAGTGTCTACTTCCAAGCGTTCATTGTGTTCGCCATTAAATAAGTGAAAAACCCTGCACTCACGAGTGCACACCTTTGAAAACAAGTGTGGGAGCAGGTGATACAAATAGATCTTACATTTGTGCACCTGCAGCAAATCTGTCCCAAAGTCTGCAGGAGGCTCTTCTCTTTATTCTCTTTCAATTCAATTTTATTTGCAGGGCATTTTCTAAAGCAGCAGTTTTCTCAAAGTAGCTTTCAGAAACATGGTTGCATCCTCAATAAGCTACAGATCAATGAGCTGTAAAATAGAATCAGGAGTTGAGCATGAAGATTAACCAAAAATGAAAACTCTGTTAGAGCATGACAAAAAACAACAGGAATCAAAACTCAAACAGGTTCTCTATAATATACGAAGAAGAACCCCATGAGGAACCAAGGCTGAAAAGAACAGTTCTATATGAATCTTCAAGAGTAACCAAGACTCAAGCTGAGAAACTTCCTATGAGCATGAAGAAGAACCACCTGAGGAACAAAGCTTCAAAAGGAGAAACGCTCTAAGAGCACAGAGAAGAACTATGGAGAGGAACCAAGATTCTGAGAAATTTACCACCAGCATGATGTTGAACTACTAAGAGCCCGCTTTCAAAAACAGGAAAACAACTTCAATCTGGTGTTGCCTCTGTACCAGACCAATGTAGTCTCACGTCTCTGACTTTGTCTCCAAACTGTCCAACCTGAGTTTTCATTATGTTCTCATTCCTATTCCTGTCCATCTTCGTCCCCCCAACTCAATATCTGACCCCTCCAGCTCCAATCGCTTTGGACTTTTCAACATCTTATCAAAGATGACCAAACCATTTGGTCTACTACTACTACTGCTACTCCTACTACTACTACACTGCTACTACTACTGCTACTACACTGCTACTCCTGCTACTACTACTACTGCTACTCCTGCTACTACTACTACTACTCCTGCTACTACTACTACTGCTACTCCCTACTACTACTACTGCTACTACTACTACTGGCTACCCTGCTACTACTACTACTACACCCTGCTACTACTCACTACTGCTACTTACCACTGCTACCCCGCTACTACCACTGGCTACTACCACTACTACCACTGCCACTACCACTGCTACCACTCTCACTGCCACTTCACCACCGCACCCTGCCACCACCACCACTGCCACCACTGCCACCACCACCACCACAACCTGCCACTACCACCGCCACCACTGGCACCCCACACCACCACTGCCACCACCACCGCACCCTGCCACCACCACCACCGCACCACCACCGTCACTCACCGCCAATTCCGCCACCACCACCGCCACCACCACCGGTCCCGCCGCCACCCTGCCACCACCACCACTGCCACTACTACCGCCACCACCGCTACCACCACCACTGCCACTACCACCGCTCACCACTGCCACCACCACCACTACCGCTACCACCGCCACCTGCCACCACCACCGCTACCACCACCGCCTAATCCCGCCACACCTCGCACCACCACCACCGCCACCACCACCGCCACCCTGCCACCACCACTGCCATCACCACCGCTAACCCGCCGCAACCTGCCACCACCACCACCGCACCCTGGCTGCCACCTGCCACCACACCACCGCCACCACCACTGCCAACCTGCCACCACTACTTTAGTGCCACCCCCGCTACCACTACTACCAATACACCACTGCCGCTACTACTACTCTACTCCCACACTACAACCACCCTGCCACTACCACTACTCATCACATCTGGCTGCCAATTCCTGCTACCACTACCACCGCTACCTACTACTGCATCTCACACTACCACTAGTGCCACCCTGCCACTACTCACTACTACCACTACCACCAGCTGCCACTACTCACTGCCACCCCTGCCACCACCACTGCCACCACACTGCCACCACCGCTACCACCACCACACCCTGCCACTACAACCACCCTGCTAATGATCTCACTGCATTGTACTGCCTACCACTGCTACTACCACTGCCACCACCACCGCAATCTCCGGCCACCACCACTGCCACCACACATCCCGCCACTACCACCACCGCTAATTCCGCCACCACTAATACCGCTAATCCCACCACCACCGCACCACTGGGCTAACCTGGCCACCACCACCGCCAACCTGGCCACCACCACCACCACCGCCACCACCACCGCCACCACTGGCCACCTGCCACCACCACCGCCACCACCACCGCCAACCTGCCACAACCTGCCACCACCACCACCGCTCAACACCACCGCCACCACTCTGTCACCACCACCACCGCCACTACTTCACTGCTACTACTGGCCACTACTACTCACTGCTACTACTCACTGCTACCACTGCCACCCTGCCACCACCACCGCCACTACCACTGCCACCCTGCTGCTACCCTGCCACCACTCACCGCTACCACCACCGCACTCCCACTCACTCACACGCCACCCCACCTGCCACTCACCACCACCGCCAATCCCGCTGCCACCCTGCCATCATCACTGCCACCATCACCGCCACCCACACTACCACTCACTGGCTACCACTGCACTATCACCACTGGCCACTACTCACCGTGCCACCACCACACCACTACTACTGCCACCACCACCGCTACCACCAACTCCCGCTACTACCACTGCCACACTACTGCTACTCCCACAAGCACCCCAGCACCACCACCACTGCTACCACACTGCCACCCTGCTACCATCAAGCATTACTTCACTGCCACCCCCGCTGCCACCCCACACTACCACCACTGCTACCCTGTCACACCCCACACTACCACTGCACTGTCACCTGCCACCCTGCCACTACCACCAGCGCTGACTCCCAGCACACCACTACTACCACTACCACCACGCCACCCTGCACACCACTGCCACCACCACTGGGCTAATTCCGCCACTAACCACCCTGCCACCACTACTCACCACTGGGCTACCACTGCCACCACTCACTGCCAATTCCACCACAACCACCCTGCCACCACCCTGCTACTACTACTGCTACTACTACTGCTACTCCTGCTACTACTACTGCCACTACTACTGCTACTCCTGCTACTACTACTGCCACTACTACTGCTACTTCAACTAGTCCTGCTACTACTACTGCTACTACAACTACTCCTGCTACTACTACTGCTACTACTGCTACTACTGCCACTCCTGCTACTACTACTGCTACTACTATTGCTACTACAACTACTCCTGATACTACAACTACTACTACTACTGCTACTACTGCTACTACTACTGCTACTACTACTGCTACTCCTGCTACTACTATTGCTACTACTGCTACTACAACTACTCCTGCTACTACTACTACTACTACTGCTACAACTACTCCTGCTACTACTACTGCCACTACTACTACTCCTGCTACTACTGCTACTACTACAACTACTCCTGCTACTTCTATTACTGCTACTACTGCTACTACTCCTGCTACTACTAATGCTACTACTCTTGCTACTACTACAACTACTCCTGCTACTACTACTGTTACTACTCCTGCTACTACTGCTACTACTCCGGCTACTCCTGCTACTACTACAACTACTCCTGCTATTACTACTGCTACTACTACTGCTACTACTACTACTCCTGCTATTACTACTGCAACTACTACTGCTACTACAACTGCTCCTGCTACTACTGCTATTATGACTGCTGCTACTACTACTACTACTACTACTGCTACTACTACTACTGCTACTACGACTGCTACTACTACTACTACTGCTACTACTACTGCTACTACAACTACTCGTGCTACTAGTACTACTGCTACTTCTAATGCTACTAGTGCTACTAGTGCTACTACTACTACTGCTGCTACTACTACCACTGTTACTACTACTACCTACTGCTACTGCTACTACTACTACTGTTACTACTACTACAACTACTACTACTGCTACTACAACTACTCCTGCTACTAGTACTACTGCTACTACTACTGCTACTACTGCTACAACATCTACTGCTGCTACTGCTACTGCTATTAATGCTACTAGTACTACTACTGCTACTACAACTACTCCTGCTACTACTACTACTACTACTGATACTACTGCTACTACTACTAATGCTACTAGTACTACTACTGCTACTACTGTTGCTACTACTACCTACTGCTACTGCTACTACTACTACTGTTACTACTGCTACTACTACTGCTACTACTACTACTACTACTACTGCTACTACTACTGTTACTACTACTACTTACTGCTACTGCTACTGTTACTACTTACTACTACTGCTACTACATCTACTACTGCTCAGGGACCCAGTGGTGGTAGTGCCAGAGGTGGGATTTGAACCTGGGACCTCTTGAGCCATAGGTCGATAGGCAAGCACCCACCAGTAGACCACCGCCACCAGTAAAATGTTTAGCATATTATTTTGCAATAAGTAGCAAAAAAAATATTTATCATTCTCTAAGCTGTTACATCCGTCAGTGTGTTTCAGTCTCCGTTCAGTTTTACTGTAAAATAATCTCAGGAATTTACAGAAAGCAGTGGTGTCCTAGTGTTTAGGGACTAGGATTCAGGATCGGAAGGTTGTGGGTTTGAATCCCAAAGCAGTAGGTTGACCCGAAGTTCCGTTGATCAAGGTACGTTCTCATCACTGCTCCTGGGGTGCTGGATATGTCTGCCTCCTGCTGGACGGCGTGTGTCGGTTAAACACAGAAGATGTAGATTGTTGCGGTTCTCTTCATAATGTGTGTTCAGAATGACAAACAGTCACTTTCACTTTCAACTCGTTTGTTAGAAGTTCATGGTGTAAAGAACTGAAATCTCTTATACCTGCTGGCTGCTGATCTGTTGACTGGTAGTGGTGTTTTATATATATATATATATGTATTGTGGGATCAACCCTCTTCTCTGTTCCTCTCTGTCCCTGCAGGCTTCAAACAGAGGAGACGGCAAGTGCTAGGTGAAGGACATAGGAACACTGAGAGCTGTCCACACTTGCTGGAATCCATCCCCTGTGAAGACCCAGTGTGTTTTGAGTGGCGTGTGCAGACTGAGGGGGTTTGTGTTCCCAAACGAGGGACCTGTGGATCTGGTACCAGAAACCAAACCGTGGCCTGCGTTAACTTCCAAGGTAAGAAATCTTCAGCTTTAAAAACGTTCTGCTTGAGCTGAACTATTCCTGTCTGAGCAAGTACTGTATTTTAACTAGCTGTTTCAAGTGAATTTACTCCAGTATGAATGTGAAGTAAGAATTTCTTTCAGTCTGACTAACAGCTGGGGTTAGATTTGATTCCGGTATGAATCTGCAGGGCATAGTTTTTATTATCTGTTGGAAATTATTGTGGAGTGAAATTGATCCAGTATGTATTTACCACATGTAGGTTTTATAGTCTGACAGTAGTACCTGTAAAGGGATTTTGTATGAATCTTCAGTGTGACAGTGTTGAGGTCTGCAGTAGGAGTGACTGATACATTTAAAAAAGAGGTAAGGTTTCAGCACCAGGATCAGTCCATTCTTGTTTACAATTGTAATGGACAGGCTGACGGACGAGGTTAGACAGGAGTCACCGTGGACGATGATGTTTGCTGATGATATTGTGATCTGCAGTGAGAGTAGGAAGCAGCTTGAGGAGAACCTGGAGAGATGGAGATCTGCTCTAGAGAGGAGAGAAATGAAAGTGAGTTGGACAAAGACAGATAACAGAGTGTGAATGAAAGGGAGGACCGTGGAGTGGTGAGGATGCAGGGAGTAGAGGTGGTTAGATTAGATCACCACTGAAGGGATTCCACTCGTCCAGGGTGTTTCTGCTGGGATAGGCTCCAGTCCCTGCCCCTGGTCAGGTTAAGCAGTTAAGAAAATAGATTGATGTTCACAATGTGTGTGTATACCAACACAGGAAGTTCATTAATTCATTAAAACACTCTGATCTCATTACGGTCACTAATCCCACAGCTGAGGTGCTTGAATGCATGTGTCACAGATACTTCAGGCCAGTCCCATGATGTAAACCCAAGTTCCTCCGAAATCTGGGACTACCTCTGGATTTTTCTGAAGGATCCTATTGCTGCATGTTCCTTTAAACTTGGACAAATCCCCCAAAAGTGATTTGTCTAACACAGTTAGTTTTTCTGAAATTGTGCTGCTGTTGGGTGGAAGAAGAAAGCCGTTTGTGAAGTCTTGCCGCACAGGCGTGTTGTAGGAGAATTCATCGCTTGGCCTCGTTCTTGCACCTGCCCTGAAACTGTTTATAGGATGTGTAATTTAGCAGAAAAATGGCAGGTAGATGAAATGGGTGTCATCATGAAGTTGATGAGGGCTTCCTTGCCAACGTAATTGCCCATCTCCACAGCCTATAAACCTAATTGCATCTTTTGTGCATGTTTTATTATTGTGTCACAATAGATTAAAGGTATGTTTATTAAGGAGGAAGGGAGGGATCCGGACGAGTTAGCTAATGGAAGATCCTGATGAGAACTGACACTGATGTGCGAGAGCAGGTGCTCAGGGTGATTCGGGGGAAACGGGAGCTCGAAGATCCCTGTCCTGTGTTTTGTCTGTGAGGTTTTATCAAATGTAGATAATGAGGACCTGGGATATGAGCTCATAATGACTTTAGAGAAGTTTTATGAGTAACTTGTGTTTAAGACACATGCAGGAGCGATTATAGCAAGCCCGTTGACGTGCTTTTAGACTCGTAGCGCTAATATTTTCTCAAGACTGTGTGTGTGTTTTATCCATGTTTGTGTGTCTTTGTTTACATCATGTGTTTGTGTTTGTTTACGTCCATGCCGTGTCCCGTTCTTGCATCTGTGGAGCTCTGGCGTAGTGTTTAGTGCCCAAGGATTGGAATGTCATGGGTTTGAATCCTGGACCAGTGGTTAGGGAGCCACAGAATCGGAAGATTGTGGATTCAAACTTCTTACCAGTAGGTTGACCTGAGGTACGAAAAAGCAAGGTACTGTCCCCGTTACTGCTCCCTGGGTGCTTTCATAGCTGCCCCCTGCTGCAGGGTGTGTGTTTGTGCATAGGTTAAACGCAGAGATCCAATTTTGTTGTGCTTCACTGTGTGCTCACAATGACAAGAATAGTCACTTTCACTTTACCCCGAGGTACCTTTGAGCAAGGTACCATCCCCATTACTGCTCCCCGGGTGCTGGATATGTCTGCCATCTGCTGGACATTGTGTGTAGGTTAAATAGAGAGGATGTGTTTGGTTGTGGTTCACTGTATGCTGTGTGTTAACAATGACACATAGTCACTTTCACTTTCATTCCATCATCTTTCAGCACTGATTTTAAACTCTTCCTTCAGGTTGGTGCATTTGGCTTTTAGCAGGAACTCAAGTGAGGAGTGCCAATCAAAGCTGCTCAATTAATAGTTCCAGCTAATTTTCATTGAGCTTTATCTTCAGAAGAACATGGTGATGAGCAGAGCTCCTCACTGACTTCTTCACAGATATGAGGTTTCAACCAGGACAATATTTATAGAAAAGACTGATTTGTGCAGCAGAGAACCCACGTTAATGATAGTTATTAGTAGAGGAATGACTCCTGTGGTTTTCATCTCTGGAGGCCGTGAGAGTCTTGGCTAAACTGGCCGTGCGGTGGTGAGGATAGTTGTTTAACCCCAGCTTTGCAGGACATGTGTTTAACTCTGCAGGACCTTACTGGAGGATTTTCCTCCACAGTTTGAGGGATGATTGAGATCAGTGGAGAAAAGCCTCTGCATTCTGTCTGATTTTTCATTCTTTCGAGTGCGTGAGAGAGGAGTGTTTGGAAGAACAGCGCTGATGCTTCTTTCTGCTGGAATTACTGGTGTTTCTAACAAAGTGGAATTTAAGGGAGGTGTTTCTGATAAAGTGGCCACTTAGTGGAAAAATAACTGTATTTCTGCTAATGTGGCCAGTTAATGCAAAGACATTCTAATAAAATGGCCAGTTTTTGAAAAATGTGTCCACGGGAGATGTTTCTGAAGAAGTGTACATTGAGCGAACGCAGGCTGTCTGTATAGTCTGGTCAGTTTCAGAGAGGGATTGATTGAATGTTAAGAGAAGGAAAGCCTGCATCTGGAGTAGTAACACCGCTCGTTTCCAAACTCATTGGAAGCGGCGGCTCGTTTGCTGAAACCTTTTCCAATCTGCTTTCCTTCCTCGGGCAAAATCAAGGAACACGCGTTAGAAGCAGTTTTTAGCTGCAGGCAAACCGGCTCTGAGCATTTATCTTTAACAGCTGATGGTTAGAGGTCATTGCCTCAGACACCACCACCCAGAGCGTATCGTAAGACAGCGCTACCCCAACACTCCAGATACCACAGTCGAGTCACCCCCAGTGGCACAAACGTGGCAAAAGGCCGGAGGGGGCTAAGGGAAGGGAAACTGAAAGTGACTATTTGTCATTGTGAGCTCACCACAACAAAATGCAACCCGTTTTTAGCAAATGCACACCATCCAACAGGGGTTGTATATCCAGCACCTGGGGCAGTCCCAGTCCCAGGCAACCTACTGGTCTGGCATTTGAACCCATGATCCTCTGATCCTGGGGCCTAATCCCTAAACACTAGCCCACTGCTGCTAATACGTGGACGGCTACACCTCCATGCACCAGCACCTTGTCTCTCAATCAGACAACTTATGTAGGATGAGAGACGAGGACTGGAATGTCCCTCTGAGCGCATGCTTGTCTAGGCTCTTCATAAAGTCAGAAATGAGAAGTAATGAAGTAAAAATATTTGATTACTTAAAGTATTCAGGAATCGTTGCTTTACCTTTTCACCCCAACATTCTCCATCACCTTCCCAACATCAGCACCCCTTTCAGACTAAATGGACACAAGCACACAGAAAAGACGTCCATCGGAGCAGGACAGACAGACAGTTTTAATGTGTTGTTGAGGAGCAGTTCTCCAGATCTTCCTGAAGGACAGTGTTTTGGTCTCTCATGTTCAGTCCAGTTTCTGTACCTGAGCAGTTTCAGAAGCAGTGTGGGATCACCTCCATGGAGAAATAAAAGGCTGCCTACAAAGAAGAGCTTTGTGACGTCCTTCAAGAAGCCTGGAGAAGTGTTCCTGACTTAAAGAAAGGAGCTGGTCTAAGAGAGTTGAGGCTGTGCTGAAGAATAACGGTGGTGGTGGTGGTGAATACTGACTTTAAACCTGGTTAGAATGAAACTCTCAATGTGTTTAAACTGGATTTATAGGTGTTTGGACAGAAATCACTGAACTACTGTCTCACTTTACAGAACGGAGAGAAACAAGGGATCAGGATTTTGCAAAGAACTGCTTGTTCAGTTCAGCTTCAGCTTGGGTCCTGCACAGCAGTTTCTTGTGATGGATGACCTGAACACCTCATTAGGACAGAAGGAGATGTGAATGTGTTTAATGACTGTAGTACAGAGGGGATCACTGTAGAACAGAGTGAATTAATGTGAGATCATGTAATGTAGTTTAGTCATTTTCCTTCATCACTCTCACTTCGAAATCAAACTTGTTTGAAGTGATTTATGGTCCAAAAACGTGCCTGCAAAAGTCCCTGATCAGGTTATAGCAATAATTCAATAAAATAACAAAACAAAGTCCTATTTTTGAATAAAATGTAAGTTGGTTGACCTAACAGTATGTACTATTTCCACGTGTTTACTTATTCATACTGAATTTCAGTATTTTCAGACACTTAATGAACTCAGGATTGGAACCGACCAACTGACTGATAAGACATCAACTGTCTCCATGTCTTCCTGTCCATTGCATCTCCCTCTTTCACACTGTCCACCTGCATGTCCTCTCTAGCCACGTCTATAAACCTCCTCTTTGTTCCTCCTCTTCTCCTTGGGCATCCCTAGTGGCTAAAACCATGTCTTTACTCACCCTGAGTTTTCAAAACTGGTGAAAAAGTGTTAATTGCACAGATTAAAAGTGAATTAAGACTCTAAGTTCAGGTTTCTACTCAATAATTTGATTCATGGACCGGGGCAGCGGTGGTCTAGTGGTGAGGGAGTTGCTCCGCATCGGAAGATTGTGGGTTCGAGTCCCTCACCAGTAGGTTGCCCTGAGGTACCCTTGAGCAAGGTAACATCCCCATCACTGCTCCCCGGGGCACGGTGTTTGCATGGGTTAAATGCAGAAGTCGGGGCAGCGGTGGTCTAGTGGTGAGGGAGTTGCCCTTTCACTTTATTCTGATCTGCTAGTGAGATTATATTGTAACCCGAGATGTGGTGGGAGGTTCATCTTTCTGTTTGTAGTGTTTATCTTTCTATCTTTCTATTTGTTGGGATGCCCTTCCGTTCACCCAAACATCCTTTGATGCAGCATCTACTTATTCATCCATCCATCCACCTTTCTATCTGTCTCTCCGTTTGTCTGTGAGCACCTCCTTCCATCAATGCAATATGGAAGGAAGTCTGTTCAGGTTTTAGACTGAAGTGAAACATTTAGAGAATTTAAAACTTAATGTAAACTGGAAGTTTTGTGTGAAGGGAGAAAATTATTCCTTTCCCCAGTAAATCTGACTCAGCAGTTGCTACTTTTGGTCCATTTTTCTCTTTTATTTCCTCTTTATTTCCAGTTTTTTTCTACCTGTTTTGATTTTTCTTTTAGAGAAACACTTTTTGCATCTCTTTGTGGTGCAAACAGCCTGACGTCACTCCAGAAACTCCAAAAGAATAAAGTGTCGTCTGACACTCTGTTTACCCACAAACCTGCCGGCACCGATGCTTCACTTTAACCTGCTCTCAGAGCAGCTTTTAGAACACCTGATATCAACTGAACTGCAGACTTACCTTTGCTGCAGTCTGTCTGTCTGGCCACCCGTCCTCCACTCTATCCATCTTTCTTCCTGTGTGTCTGTTTGTCTGTAGCCCCTTCCTTCCAGCAGTACATCCGATAATCCAGGGTGGTGGTGGTCTAATGGTAGGATACTTGCCTGTAGATCTATGGACCAAGCAGTCGCCGCTTTGAATCCCACCTCCAGCACTATCACCATTGGGTTCCTGAACCCTCAACCCTGAGCGTCTCCAGGGGGACTGTCCCTGTAATTAGAACATGGAAGTTGCTCAGGATAAGAGCGTCTGCTAAATGCCACAAATGTAATCCATCTGTTTTTTTGGTTTTTTTTCCATCTGTCTGTCCATTTTGTGTGCAAGCTCAGTAGTCTGGAGTTCACAGGTTTATTAATGCATTTCATGCTGAATCTGATTTCACTGCCACGGTTCCTCGTTAGGGGAAAAAAAGAGAGATTTCTTGACCTGAGACGTCTTTGTGAAATTCAGTGAAAGGCCGTGTTCAGCAAGCAGAGGGTCTGTCGGAGAGTTCATTTGAAAGCGTAGCCAGAATCGCTTCTGGTTAAGGGTGATGGCCTTGGAGAGGTTTTAACAGGATATCCGGGGGCTCAGTGAGGGGAAAGACGAGGGTTTAACACACAGGGCGCTATGCTGCACTTATAGCAGAATTTACAGACTGTCTGGTTTCATGGAAATCAACGGAGCTTCCAGCAGTGCAATTACCTCCAACAGTGAGGAGATACATACAATACTGCTTCTCTCTCTCTCTCTCTCTCTCTCTCTCTCTCTCTCTCTCTCTCTCTCTCTCTCTCTCTCATTGCTTTTAATCCTCCAGCCAAAACAGGAGTGGCAGATTCCATCTCCGTGCTCGACTCTCACTTCCCATTCCCATTTTTCCTTAAAGGGAATTCAGGCAGACAGATTTGTATTTGCTCTCCTGCTCTAACATCAGCTTGTCTCCTTGTTTTTATTTCACTTTGCTGACAGAGTTTCTGTGAGAGTTTAGAGTCAGTTGTGGCTCACACTTGCAAGTCCAATACTTCTCAAACCATCCCTTGGGGACAACCAGAGTCCCGACTCGCAAAACACACAAGCAAAGAGCAAACCTGTCTGGAGGGCCACTGAGAACTAGTGTGAGAACTACTTCACCAGCATGGAGTTCTTCAAAAATATTTCATTTGTTCTGACAGTCAAAATTTCTGTTTTCAGTATTTACATTTTAAAAGCTGGGTCAGCTGTAGGATGGTCACTGTGTGAAACAGAAGAGCGAGTGTAGCTGAAAGCTCAAAAAGAAGTGAAGTCTGGGAGCGTTGTGTTCCTTCAAAGGGTAAAGTAAATCACATCTGACTCAGATTTAGCTCAACCAAATATAAACGTCCCGGTCTGGACCGTGAAGCTGGCTCTGTTCAGAAAAAAGCCAACTACAGCGCCCCCTTGAGGACACAGGGGTCAGAATAGAGTCGATCCCCACTTTCCCATTTTTATCCCCCAAAACGGAGCTTATGTATTAATAAAGATCAATATTTACAGGAACATTAGAAAGCTAACAAAGTTTATTTAAAGATAATATGTTGGTTACAAATTGAAAGGCTTCAGACACACCGAGCTTCATTTGCCGGCCATAAACTGTGTAGGAAGAGCATTGAAATTCAGTTTAACCTATACATTTTACAATTTTTTGGGGTTTTTAAAAATAAACAAAAAATAACATTTAGAGACAAACATGCATTTGATGTAGTCAGAATAGTTTATTGTGTGTGACATCAATTAATGTAAAATTTATAAACATATAAAAACATTTTTTTTTACAATTGGATGAAATTTAAACAAAGTCATATAAAAACTATAACACAGACATATATATATATATATATATATATTATATGTATATATAAGTTAAAAAGCTGAAAATATAAGTTAAAGCTACAATAAAGAACAGAAGTTACAAGTAATGCCTTCCTAAGGCCTTTAAAGAAATAATTAAGACACAAAAATGCAAAATTGAAAATGCGATACTGAAACGAAACCATAATGTTCTTCGGTTAAACAAGGTTTTCTTCTGGTGGTGGTGGTCTGGTGGTAGGATACTTCCCTACACGCCTGTGAACCAAGAGGTTCGCAGGTTCTGATTGATTCTATCTCAAGGGATTCCACCTCCTACCATGGGTTCTTGAGCAAGACCTTAACCTGTCCCTGTAATCTGGAAATGGAAGTCGCTCTGGATAAGAGTTTCTGCTAAATGCCTTAAATGTAAATGTTTTCTCACCCTAACTTCGAAGATCTGCAGCGTTTCTTCTGCAGTGTGGGTGTCTGGAGTCAGGCAGGCTCTTCTGCCAGAGCTGCTGCTGTTATAGCTGCTTTATATTCCTGGATCTAAATGGAGTCAGTGGTTGTGACGGAGTCCACACAATCGGTCAAAGCTATCACTGATCTGAAGTGTCCTATTTGTGGATTTTCTTTGTGTAGGTGTTCTGCAGCTGTGCATTGTTAAAGCTGATGTACTCACCTCTACACAGGGCCAAATCACTCAGGAGCAGGCCCACTGTTGAATGATGGGATTGCAATATGTGCCCATGATTGGTTAAGTAATGATGCAGGTTCTTTTACAATTTTTTTGTCACCACATACCATCTCTTGTTCTGCTATAAACCACATCAGACTCAGTAATGACCTAAAATGCTGTTTTCTCACTCATTTTCTGAGCCGCTTGTCCTGATTAGAGTCTCAGGCTGGAGTCTATCACACCTCACATGGATCAAAAGGTGGGGACAGACCCTGGACAGGTCACCAGTCCATCACAGACAAACACACTCAAACAAACTCACACCTAGAGGACAACTAAGCATCTCCAGTCCACCCGACCTGCATGTCTTTAGATGGCGGGAGAAAACCAGAGCTCCTGGAGGAATGTAAAGCACTAATAAATGTTATTTAGACTGAAACGTTCTAGAATAATTGAGCTCTTGCCAAATAAACTGAGTATAAGACAAAATCCTGGACTGTGAAAGCAGATTGTAGCTGCATAGAGACCCATCCTGCATCCTTCACCCTGTGTCTGATCCTGGAGCTGAAACATTGTTATTTTATTTGTGTCCACATGTTCCCGGAAGAAGTTACAAGGGTGATTCATGCAGAGAATTCATGCTGGTCACCACTCACTCCTCAAACTGAGCCAAGTTCCATCAGTTCCATCATTTATCCAGTCTTCACCCCAAATTCCATCAGCTTTATTCAGAACATCACTCCATAGCACCAAAGATGGTTAACCACCATCTTAAAAACAAGAAGTGTTGGGTTTTCCAGATTTCTAGGCTGGATGGCAAAGCTTCTTAAAAGGATGTGATGACAACAGAGCCTGTTTGAAAAAAAACACAACACTCCCTTCTGCACAAAAAGGTAAATTTACCTAGATTGTTGCCTTAGCAGTGGTGGGGTTCAGGGAGGGCATGCGGCAGGCCAGGTTGGGATCAGGCCATTTATTAAACTATATTTACAAAAACAAGAAACAGGACTGCAGTCCCTAACTAAAACAAGGGGAACTGCAGCCTAAGCCAGAATGCAGATGACCAAACACAAAGCCACCATAAAGGGTGCAGGCAGAGAGCTAACAAATGAGCAGCGCTCTGTTCTGACTCATCGGGGCTTAAATAGTCCAGCCCCAATGAAACACACCTGTGCCTTCATTAGCTCAGGTGTGTCAGAACAGAGCGCCCTCTATCGTGCACAAAACACCTCATCTGTGACAGAATCCCCCCCCAAAAGGCGCGGCTCCCGAAGCGCAAAAACATAGGCGAACACCTGGGGGGAGGTCAAGAACAAAAAACACTCTACAAAAGTCTCTTTTAGGGGCATATGGTCAGGTCCACAAAACAAGTTCTATACAAAGGACCCCTGACCAGCCATGTCCAGGCACTGGAGGTGGCGAGGGGAATCCTAGAAGTTCAGTCCACTTCTTTAGGGTCAAGTCCAGGCAACAGTTAGAGTCACTGGAGGAATCGCCCGATTCAGTGGAACGCCTCGCCTTGGCGGAACTTGAAAGAGAGCTAAACACAGATTTTAAAGGGTTCAAAGAGGAAGTCTCTCTCACATAGTCCGAACTCTGTTTCCAACCCCTGCCATCCTTGTTCTTCACGTCTCTCATCACAGAATCTACAGTGCAGAAGCTGTCGTTCGTTTTCTTGAACTGAGACAGGTCATTGCTGATGTCTTTAGGCTCCTTCCTCTTCTTGATCATATTCCCCTGCTGCTTGGAGCCCAGTGAGGCAACGTCCCAGCTCCTGGTTCCACTATGAGAAGTTTCACATGGACTCCTCCACAAGCCACCTTGTTCTGAGCCTGCTGCATTGTGAGGGTGAACTAAATGTAGGGAGTCATCATGCAGCTGGTCAATCTCTGGAATCTTTCCCTGCTTCTCCATCAGACTGTTCTTCAGCTGCTCCGCTCTGGCTTCAACCACCAGGGTCCCAGCATGCACTGGTGTCTGTGGAGTGAGTCGAGATTCGAAGATCGCCAATCTTGCTTCCATACCCCTGACCTGCTTCTCCAGCTCACTGAGCTTACTGGCCTCACTTTGGGCTTCTCTCAGTTCAGCCTGCAGAGCAACGTTGTGGTCCTGCACCCATCTCAACTCTGCTCTGGTCTGATTCAGTTGTTCTTCCATAGTGGCTATTTTAGCTTCCAGCTTCTCCTGAATGGTTGGAGTCTCAACTTTCCTCGTGGTCTGGCAGACAGTTAGGTTCCTCTGCTCATCCGTTCTCTCCAGCCTTTCTCTTTGGACAGCCGTCACAGCGTGCAGCTTTATTCTAGAGACATCTCTCCCTTTTCTGATTTTCGCGCTCTTTCCTTGAAGCTCACCTTTGTCTTGAGCCAGAGCTTTTCTTTCTGTTTCCATGGCTTCAATCTCCCCTTGGCAACTGGACAAGAGTCCTTTGGTCCTCTCCAGCTGAGGAAGCAGATAGGTGATCCTTTCCTTGCGTTTCAACCCTTCATTTGTGACCGAGGCATTCACCTGTAGCATCGAGGCTTCTTTCGCCATCAGCTGCTGGTAGAGCTCTGTCAGCAACTCCTTCTGTTCAGTGAGCTGAACATTCATGTAGCTGATTTGTTCATCTCTGAGGTGAGATTGGATTGTCTTTGCAGCTCTGATCCGTTTGGCCAGATCCCTTGCCTGCTTTCCTCTGAATGACTTTTGCAAGCAAATTGCAGCATGTCTGAACAGCTGGTACCTCTGCATTTGTTGATGCCCAAGCCTCCACCTTCTGAACCTCCTCTGAAGAACACTTGTTGCCCAGCACTGCTTCTTGAAAACCAATCTTTGCTGGTGCATTCTTACTACAGCCTGAATCATGGTGGCAGCTTTGTGCATTGCAGCAACATTCTTTCGAACAGAAAAACCCCTAAAAGCTGCCTGGATGCATATCACTGACCTTCTCAATACCTGGAATCTCTCTTGTGCAAATTTACCCTTAGTGTAGGACCTAAAATGTCTTTGAATGATGATGGCTGACACCCTTATGGCTTGGTACTTTACTACCTCCCGGTGTCTTCTGAATGCAGCCTGAATCAGGGAAGCTGCCTGATGTTGCAGGATCACCTCCCTTCTGACCCTCTGACCTCTAAAGCAGGCTTGCAGGAACATTGCAGCAGAGCGCAATTTCACGAATTCCTCCCTCTGCTTTCTGGCATCAAGTGTGGAGCGATACCTAAGCTGGATGGCAATAGCAGCATACTTGATGCATAAATATCGTGCTCGAGCACAGTGAGCCCTGTAAGCACATTGTATCACAGTTGCAGCCTGGTGCTTCTGTTTCAGAGTCTGTCTGGTCTTCATCCCTCGGAATGCGGCTTGCAGAACAACAGCAGCCATCTTTTTCTCCTTCAAAGACTTCATTTCTTGCTTCATCATCTTATTAGCTCGGTAATATCGCTGAACAGTCCTGGCTGCCCACAGTAGCTTCAGGTAGTACTTTCTGCTCAAATGCTTCCTCACCTGTGCCTGAATGGTTACTGCAGCCTCCTGTTCAAGTCGCATCTGCACCCGAACTTTCATTCTAAACTTCCCACTAACCTGGAGCTGCTCCTTCTCGGTTTGCTGTGCAGCGGATGGCTTAGTGGGGCTGGGTTTATGGGTCGACTCCTTGATGCCGCTTTCCTTGCTGTGAAGGGCTTCCTTGGTCGACCTCCCCAGTTGCACGATGCAGGAATCGGTCTCTGCCGTCTTCCAGCTCTCTGTGTCAGGAACGGCCTTCTTTGCCACTGCCTCGCTTTTTTTGTTGCGGGTGGCCTTCTTTGCCCTCCTCTTGTGTTTAAGGTTGCAGGAAGCGTTTATTTCCACCGTTTTGCTGTTATTCGCGCTGGCTGTGTTCACCGCTGTATTCTCACGTTGAGCTGCGCAGAGCGCCACATTTACCGTAACGCCTCCATTAGCTGCGCAGAGAGAATCCTTTACCGTAAGGCCTCCATTAGCTGCGCAGGGAGAATCCTTTACCGTAACGCCTCCATTAGCTGCGCAGGGAGAATCCTTTACCGTAACGCCTCCATTAGCTGCGCAGGGAGAATTCTTTACCGTGGCTCCTCTATCAGCTGCGCGGGGCACGTTCTCCGCTGGCGGATCACGGTGATTGTCGCGCGGCGCTTTCGGCGCTGAATCTCCGCGTTGAACAGCGCAGGGCGGCTCCACTATCAGCGTTCCGCTTTGAATGACGTAGGGCTCGTTGACTGTCGTCCTTCCGCGTTGCGTGACTCCCGTCGTCAACGAAGCCCCGCCTTCCATGTCGCGTGAGGGAAAAAACACATGGTCCAGTGTATCGAGGTAGCGCTGTGTGTTCGCGGCGAGAGCGACCAGCTTCTGCAGCAGGAAGTTGAACCAGTCCGCGCCTACCTCGGGACCCAGGCGGCTGACGAGCGGGATATCTGACGTCAGCCGCGTCAGACGTTTCTGGAGTTCCCTGGCGGTGGCCGCCGGCGTCCGTCGTACCCAATCCTCGCCCTCCAATTCCTCACGGAGGTCCACGGACTCAACGCACGCCGGCATCCTCGTCTCCCAGGTTCCAATAAACTCTAACGTCTTCTTGATCACGGCTGCATTCGTGCGCAACACCCGCTCATGATCGCACTCCTGACTCGCGACGTCCAGGTACTGGCGGCTCATTCTGTAACGGTGGTGGGGTTCAGGGAGGACGCCAACGCTGAGCCAGGAGTTCGGATCAAAACCCTTTATTAACTATATTTACAAAAACAAGAAACAAGGACTGCAGTCCTAACTAAAACAAGGGAACTGCAGCCTAAACCAAGATACCCAGATGACCAAACACAAAACCACCATAAAGTGTAGGCAGAGCCTAACAAATGAGCCGCGCTCTGTTCTGACTCATCGGGGCTTAAATAGTCAGCCCCAATGAAACACACCTGTGCCTTCATTAGCTCAGGTGTGTTCAGTCAGAACAGAGCGCCCTCTATCGTGCACAAAACACCTCATCTGTGACAGGTGTAAAAGACAGAAGAATCCATGCTGGTCACCACTTGCTGCTCGAATTGAGTCGAGTTCCATTAACTTTATCCAGTCCTCCCAAACTAAAAACCTTCAAAAACCACCCGAAGCAACAGTGATGGTTAACTACCTTAATAAAATCTAAATGTTGGGGTTTATCGCATGATTTTGATCTTCCACAATGTCCCATTCTGGACCAAAGGCTAAGTTTACACCTGGGTGTAAAAGATGGAGAACAATCCATCAAACTGAGCCGAGTTCCATCAGCGTTATCTAAAACCACACCCAAGGCACCGGTGATGGTTAACCGGCACACTTAAAACAAAAAGTGTTGGGTCCATCAATAGGGTTTTGCTCTCCAATATTTCTAGGATGAATTGCAAAGCTTCTGAAAGGGAAATGGTCACAATGGAACATCAAAACACCTCCTTTTGGACAAAAAGCTCCTGAGAAAAATCCATGCTGCTCATCGCTAGTTGCTCAAATCCATAATCAGTCACACTTTTAATAGCTGTATCCACTCCTCCCACATTAGTGTGATCTTCCGTCTGCTGCATATGCCTGACAGTGGGGTATATTTTGTGTTTTTCTGTGTTCACATTCCATAAACTGACTCCTGCAACAGTTTTATATGTTGAAACACAAGCGAAATGTTCAGAACTTGCATCTGAAACTGGAACTGAAGGCTCAATGCTCTCACTTTTAGCAGCATCTCTGATCCGTTTGAGAAACCGTTGATGCCCTGGACCAGATTTGAAGGCTAGAATAAGAAATTTAAGAAATTGGGAGTAGAATAAGTCAATTGGATATTAAACCTCATTTGAATTATGTGGTTGTTGGTTTTATGGGTGGTTGGACCAGGAATGGGAACAAAAGGTTGTGGTTTTGAGCCATCTGAGCCTTTGAGCAAGACTTTAAACCTCAAATAGCTCCAGAAAGACTCTCATGTGATAATGCATGTCCCCAAATGCAATACTATGAGAAAAAAATCTCTTTTTGTGGGTACCAGTACTAATGTGGGCAGGATGGACGATGTGGAATCTGATCTTTCCACACAATCTGTTTTTTTAGTGAGCCACAAGTGAGGACTAACTACAGAGAAGAGGCTTTTGAGGGTTTAAACATCACAGTTTTATTTGTAGCTGGTTTAAAAAATGCATTTCAGTCATTGTTTTTACCTTCAGCAGCTCATGATGCTTTCAGCCCACTTTCTCTCGCAGAAGTGCTCAAGGACATGGGCAGCTATGGCTATTCATTCACAAATGACGTTTCATTATATTAATAATAAAAACAGGCGTTATTTATGTAGCACTTTTCATGCATTTCGTTGCAGTTTGCAGCGATCATTAAAACAATTCGTTGTAAATATCGACAGAAAATGTGCACATAATAAGGGTTATTTATTCGTTTACCACCGCCACAAACTTACCAGTCCTTTACCGCTGTTGTACATGTCTTTATCTCTCTCGCTTTTCCTGGTGGAGAAATGCAAGCGCTCTCTTATTTGTGTATATTTTGTTTCGCTGCTTTTTTCAAATCTCAGATCTCCAGCCCGACCTCGAGCTAATCCAGAAACGGCGGCCGCTCGGGGACTTATCACCCTGAGAATCTGTGTGTAATTATGGCTAATGTCAAACCAAGCACCTCTGGCACTGAAAGATAGAGTTGTGAACCAGCATCGCAGTGGCCAGTTGCCAGAAAATCATTTTTTTACATGCGGAAATGAAGCAGACTTTCGTTTACGAGCTTATTTATTTACTTATTCATTTATCCTCCAGTGACCTTCTTGTCACTGATTAAACTTTTCATTTCTGAGTCCATTTTCATTAGCCTTGTCGAGCAGTACTTTCTCAAGGTTGCAGGCCTGATACAGCAGGAAAAAAATAGCGACGAGTCTATTTTCTTATAATATTTTCCCCAAAATAAAGCCCAGTGGTCCTGGATTCTCTGTTAATGCTGTATCTGGCCCATCTCATCGTGGTCTTTTGTCGTTTCCACCATTAAAATGCTAATGCAGCTGACCAGTTGTCTGTCCTGGATGAGAAGGTGAGGTGTAGATCAATGAAGTGAAAGCAGGGAGGCAGTGTACTGACTTGTTCCAGGCTAAAGCACAGCAATTTGTCTTTTATCAGCTCATTTCAACCCCGCTGTAATGAAGGAGATTCTGCTGGAGCCTGCAAACACCCTAGCAGAGCTGTAGCAGATTGTCCAAACAATGCAATCCAATTTAATTCTGCTCAATTCAAGTTTATCTCAATAGCACTTTTTCCAAAAGATAAGGTCTCACTTTCTCAAATTTATGCAGGTGGCCCTCCATCACTGAGGGAGGGAGACATTTTCTAGAAGCAGGAGGAAAAGCCAGGGAGAGGAACCAAATCCATTGTCATTGTTCTCCACTGATGGTCCAGCATTCCACTAATAAAGAAAGAATGCTGAATGGAAGCTGTTAAAGGAACAGCCTTATGTGTTAGAAAGCAGCTTTTATAGGAACCAGAACTCCAAGCATGACCATCCCTAAGACGATGAGAAAGAGCAATGGGGAGGAATCGAGATTTATGAGGAAAATATCTATGAAAAAGTTGCAAAGCAGAACCTCCTAAAGGCATAAAGTGAAAGTGACTACCCTTGTCATTGCGAGGTCACGGCACAGCACACATGAACCACAACGAAATTGGACCTCTGCATTTTACCCATGCACACTCAAACACGTGTAGCAGTGGGCAGCTATTGAAAGCGCCCGGGGAGCAGTGATGGGGACGGTACCTTGCTCAAGGGTACCTCAGGGCAACCTATTGGGAAGGGGTTTGAACCCCGATCCTCTGATCATGCGGCTAACGCCCTAACCACTAGGCCACCGCTGCCCTAGAAGAACATAAGAACATGCCCTAGAAAGCATTTTATTACCAACAGGGAACTGGTTCTTTAACAAGTCCAGGGATCTATGAAACTTCACTCATTTGGAGAAGAACTGCTGTAATCTTTTATCCTCAACAGAGGAGGGGCTAAATGTTTTAAGTAAACAAGGAGAAGGACACGCCCATTAATGTTGTTCCTTCTGGAAAAACCAAAAAGTTTTTAGATTTTGCTAGGAAGTGAAGGGAAAGGGAAGATTAGTCTTTGAGAAGACACAGTGAACCGCAACCAAACACATCCTCTGCATTTAACCCACACACACCTTCCAGCAGGGGGCAGCCATATCCAGCACCCGGGGAGCAGTGGTGGAGATGGTACCTTGCTCAAGGGTACCTCAGAGCAGCCTACCTTTCGATCCTGGCGCCTCGCTGCTTATCGCTGGGCCACTGCTGCCACTGGGAACTGAGAGTTTAAGTTCCAAACCAATTTATCTTTCATCAAAATGCCTCAAAATACGGTACCCGAATCAAAACTGAGTCAGTTCCCGTTTGGTGGAAAAGGTGAGGAACCAAGCTTTAGGAGGAAGAGATCTATGAGAATGTGTATAAACCCCATCAGAGAGTGCAGCTGTAGATAATATCTTTTAATGGAACATCTTTCTCTCTATAAATGTAGAGAAATGGTGGTTAAAATAGCTTTGCGAGTGGGTCGTCCTTTAAAGTCAGTCTGGATTGGATGACCTGTGCTTCAGATTGGATCAGGACACACCTGCTTTTCGCGGCGGCTTTTTCTCCATGCAAACGATCCTTTCTCTTGTCTCAAATCAGTCTGATACGTAACCCAAATGCGATCTCTGTTTGAAAGTGTGTAAGTGCAGCTTTGGCTCTGATTTGCTTCCAGCCTGACACTTACTCACCAATGTGTCAGACCAGCATGCTGGGGCTGTAAATTATAGAAGTGTTGCGAGGCGGACAGCATGATTGAGTGCATGGATGCAATTTCACTGCGTGTGGGGTGGGGGAAAAAACCTCATTGCATCACTTTGATGGTTTCGGAGTGGGCCGCGCTGCCTCTTTGACCTTAATTTGGTCTTTCCCCTCCAAACGGAAAGCGAGCCATTGAGCTTTCCAATAAAGGCCAGTGCTTGAAGTTTCACCTCCCTGGTTGACAAGAGTGGCAGGGATGGCATTGCTGCGTGCTGAGAGGTGGTATTATGTCAAAAGACAGAAAGTGCCGGAGACAGATCTGTGTATTAATAATGCAGGAGCCACCAGGGGCTCTGAGCCATTTACAGTCCCTCACCATCCCTTCACACACAAAGGAGGTGATGTCTCCGGCTTTTACATCTGACCACCCTTCCACCCACAATGGAGGGCGAGAGAAAACAGGCACTTTTTGCAACGTGCTGAATTGTTTGATCAAAAAAATGAACATGCTGGGACATTGCATGCTTGCTTATTTAGCACAGAGAGTTCAACAAGGCAGTTGAGCTTTGTATACTTCTGGTGCAAAATATCTTCAGGCCCTCATTTTTACATTTTTTGCCTCCAAAGATCTTGTATTTAGAATGAACAGTTCTCCAGGCTTCTTGAAAGATGTTTTTGGCTCTCATTTTCAGCACCTGAGCAGTTTCAGAGACAAGCAGTTTGGGGTCATCTCCACAGAGAACAGAAAGCTCGAAGGTCGATGTCCGAAGAAGAGCTTTGGAACGTCCTTCAAGAACTGGACAACTGTTCCCGAAGATGACTTAAAGGAATGAGCACATCTAAGAGAGCAACATAGTGAATAACACTGACCATCCTATCAGGGCACCTGTGAAGGGGTGTAGATATTAGGCATTAAGTGAACAGTCAGACCAACTGTGATGGCTAGACAGCTGGGTCAGAACATCTCCAACCTCCAAGTCTTGTGGAGTGTTTCTGGTATGCAGTAGTCAGTATCGATCAAAAGTGCTTCAAGGAAGAAGAACCTGATGAGCTTATAAAAGGGTCATTGACTCATAGATTTGTAAGCTACTTATCTGATCCCACAGAAGAGCTGCTGGAGCACAATTTGCTGGAAAGTTCTGGTTCTGACTGAAAGGTGTCAGAACGCTCTGGGGCTGCAGGCCGGTCAGAATGTACATGCTGACCCCTGTCCACCACCAAAAGCTCCTACAATGGACATCAGAACTGGACCCTAGAGCGATGGAAGAAGGTCAGCTTGGCTGATGTGTCATGTTCTCCTTTCCACCTTGGGTCCTCCATTGATGTGGACATTAACACCCTTCATGGGGCAGAGGCAGTGTGGGACATGGCCCCTAGTGGTTAGGGACTTGGCCCCTATCAAATCCCTGACGAGTAGGTTGCCTTGAGGTACCCATGAGCAAGGTAATGACCCCATCACTGTTCTCTTGGCACTGGGCGCATTTACTTCCAGAGTTTACATTTCGTTGTGGTTTTGTTGTCTGCACAATGATAAGCAGTCACTTTGTGTCACAGTGTCCCCTAACGGCAGAGAACATTATGGGGCAGTGATGTTTTAGTGCTTTGGGAATTGGCCCTAGGATTGGGAGGTCATGGGTTCAAATCCCAGATCATTAGGTTTCCCTGAGGTACCCATGAGCAAGGTACCGTCCCCTTCTCTTTCACCCTTCATGCTAAAGATAAGTTTGCATGATTTAAGACCTAGTTTCCCTTGCCAACAGGTATTTGAGATTATTGAGAGCAGAAAGTCTCTCAAACACTGTGGGAACTGCTCACTCGAGAGACTCCACACTGCCCTGCAGACACCTGACAGACAGGCAGATTAAATACTCAGACCCGCGTCCAGACCCTGTGTTGTGGATGAGTCCACGATACATTTTCCTTATTCCTATTTCCATTTCCATTCACTTCTCACGTGGTTTGGTGACAGTTTGCAGAGCAGACATCCTGTGTGGAGGTTCCTCCTGGAGAAAGATCTTTAAACATGCAACCCCCTGTCACTCGTCAGTAAACCACACCCATTTCAAGATAGCAAGTTGTGGTCCAAAAGTGTCCAAAAGCCAGAATTACAGGAGCAAAAGAGGTAAAGGAAGGGTCTGGGATAAATTCTTGGCTAAAGATACTTTCGCTTTTAAATATCACGTCCATTGACCACTCAAGCACATCTCTTCCTGTTTGAGCCTCATTCTCTCCGCCTTTCTTTCTCTCATGTGTTTGTGCATTCAGAGTGTTCTGCGTCGTTTTGCAGATGATTGCAGTTCCCCTCCTCAGTGGGACAAATACATGCCGCATCAGTTTAATATGCACTTATGGCTCACAGTTCCTTCATTGTGATCGCTCTGAATGAAACCCCAACAAGGCCGGCTTTCTCGCCAACTCGTTCTCTTATCTTTTAATTGTGTTGATATTTGCACCATGCTGAAGTCGCGAATGCGGCATTAAACTAAGTCTCTTTTGGAGGAACTCTCTGACTCGGAGATTAAATAATTGAGTTTAATGGCTCATTGGATAGCTGGCTGTGCTGTCAGGAGCCTATGGAGCTGTAATATAGATGAATCACACACTCCAGCCTCAGCACATGGTGTCAGCAGCCTCAAGATGGAGCATGTGTGAGATACAGATGGCTTCTCAGCACAAATGTCTTTATATTCTTCGGATGGGGTCGACAGTTGCCCAACTGTTCCAATGTTTCATGTCATGGATGTCTTCGCGTCACGGCCGTATTCTACGATTTGGACAATATTTTAATCCTTTCTGCATGAGCTTGCTCTTTTCAGGAGTAATTTACTTAAATGAGAGCGGGCTTATTTAGTAGGGTATTACTGAGGAGGTTCTCAGTGGACAACAAGAGACATACAGCAGGCTGATGAGACTAACGGATAAGTTAGATTAATGAGTATGATAGACAGTACTGTCCAAAAGTCTTCAGCACCTTCTCATTTCTTCCTGTTTTGCTTCCAAAGAGATCAATACATCAAAGAAGCATGTTGTTGAGGAACAGTTCTCCAGATCTTCCTGAAGGACAGTGTTGTTGTCTCTCATGTTCAGTCCAGTCTCTGTACCTGAGCAGTTCTCCAGATCTTGCTGAAGGACAGTGTTGTTGTCTCTCATGTTCAGTCCAGTCTCTGTACCTGAGCAGTTCTCCAGATCTTCCTGAAGGACAGTGTTGTTGTCTCTCATGTTCAGTCCAGTCTCTGTACCTGAGCAGTTTGATGGACCACACAGTGATCTACGTCTGAACCTTCAAGCAGAACAAAGCGTCTAACTTAAGACATGAAGCAGTGAAGAAACAGAGGCAGATGATTCCAGATGATCGGGTGGTTTGTTTACTGCTGAATGCTGAGAACCCCTTTATCCAGAACCTTGTGTCTTTTGACACTTTGCAGCCTGGAGCACTAAAACATTTGTTCCCATTTTTTCATTTACTCCACTCAATATGGCATCAAGATGAAGATAAGAGAGAAAATTATATATTTTTTTGTTACAAACAAAGCGATTCCTTTCTTCTTCTTCTTGTTTTTCATCTTCTTCTTCTTCTTCTTCTTCTTCTTCTTCTTCTTCTTCTTCTTCTTTTTCTTCTTTCTTATTTCATCTGGTCCCATTAAAGGTTGCCACAGTGAATCATCTATCTCCATGCCTTCCTGTCCTCTGTGTCCTCACCTTTCACCTCTTTGTCCTTCCTCTTCTCCTCTCTCATGGCAGCGCCATCCTCAACATCCATCTCCTGATAAGCTGCTCATCTCCCCTCTGGACATGTCCAAACCAATACAATCTTGCTTCTCTCGCTGTCTTCAAACCATCCAACCTGAGTGTCCCTCAAACATACTCATGCCTAATCCTACTCCGAGAGCAGAATACAAACTAATGGAGGTCGAAATTAAACCAAAAACATTTTAAAGCAGTAAATGCTTTAAGTCATCACCGCATGTTCCCCTTAGCAACACCACCTGCAAGATTTTACATCAATTGGCCCGATATTCATCAAGATTCAAATTCTAAAATTGACTTCATTTTCTGTTTTCTGTGGGCAAAAAAAGACAAACCTGGTTAAACGTGAGATAATAATGTAGTTAGACAGAAGAATGTGCCTTTAGACATATTGTAGCCCCTTAGCAACACCATCTGCAATATTTATTGCAGTCAGGCAGAAATTTCTTCCCCCTCTTACCATAAAACATTTTTATACGTCTAGAGATTCCGATTTACAATTCACATCTATCTGATCTTATTTACCTGCTCGATTCTTGTAATGAAGCATCATTTCAAAGCATATAAACAACTCACAGTGACAGCAAGTCTGGATAAAACTGCCTCTATTAGTAGCAACAATTACATCTACGCCTCTGAGGCAGCAGCCTTTAAACCAATCCTCCGGGCCCTTTAGTCAGTCCACATTTTGCTCCATGCTGTTTTGAATGTGTTAAAAAACAAGGACTGGTTTGAGCATCTCTGCCCCGGGGAGAAACAAGAGTAATCCTTCTGTTTCCCCATCTAAATCTGAAAAGGTTTTTGGAAAGCACAGATTTAACATATAAGAATGGTAGAGATTTCAAAATCGAATTCAATTTCATTCTATTAGTCAATTATCTATGTTGCACCCCATTTTGCTCATTTTCAAAGAGGGGAAAAATATAAAAATATAATGTTCTATATGAGATTTTCAATAAGTGCGTCGGTTCTAAATGTTTTACAGACTGTATATTAAAGGAATGCACTTTTAAAAACCACTTTTATGTTTGGAAATTAGTTAAATTGAAGCTTATACATGGTTTTTCATAAACATTTAGATGTTTTCAAGAAGAAAACTTGGGCAAAAGTGGGGAATCCCTCAAAACAAACGTCCTGAACATGCTGGCTTGAATGGTGACTCTGAGTTCAGTAACGTGATCTTTTTAAATGTTTAACACCATTTAAGATGACATTTAAAAACACTGAGTTCCCACCTCACCTGAACTCCAGACCAGCTAGACCATCATGGATCACCTGCATGAGCTCCTGTCGACTGAACGGAGAAGCACTGACTCCCACACACTCTAAGAGAACAGCTGCCACTCTGCCACTGTTCTCGCTACTCTTAACCACCTTAAACCCAAAATTCAGTTTATCAAACCAAAACTCGTAGCTGTTAGTTCCACAAGACAGCTCGTATGTTTTGACGGCAAGGTTGGTGGGCTGGGTAAAGGAGAATTTGTGATCGAAGACGGCTAAAGAGGTGAAACTGTGTAAAATTGTGATAAATGCCTGTTTTTATGCAGCAGCCTCCCGAACCCCTGCTATTTAGATGGCTGGTTAAGCGAAGGGGTTGCTCCTGGGAACTTCACAGCTATCTCTTTCCCCCTGACCGAGCGATCTATCAACGTGCCAGTTATCAGCAGGTGTGATCAATGGAGGTGACAGTAATCTGGCAAATGACCTTTCTGGTACCACCATGTGTCTGTCGATATCTGGGCTGAGGTGGGATCATTGCAGTCAATTCCCAGAATCCTCCTCTAAACTGCCTCTGCATATACAAGTGGAGGCTCACGGTTATCAGGAACACGCTCTAATTTTATATTTTTATACCAAATATCAGGACATTTTAAAAAGATGGATAATCTGGTGGAACCAACCAATCCATATTGCACTTATGCTGGGACAAAAGTGAAAGTGAAAGGGACTGTTTGCCATTGTGGACACAGCAAACCATGCGTGCATTCTCTGCATTTGACCCATATACTGAAGGGGGCAGCTGTATCCAGCACTCAGGGAGCAGTGATGGGCACGGTACCTTGGTCAAGATAACCTCATGGCAACCTACCTGTCTGGGATTCAAATCCACTACCTTCTGATAATGGGGCCTAGTCCCAAACATTAGACCACCGCTGGTCTGTTATGGGGGCACTGCTGGCCTAGTGGTTAGGGACTGGTTCAAATCCCACACCTTGCCCTTAGGTGGTTCAAGGTGTGTTTCCCAATGACAGAGTTCACAGGTGTCACTTTCACTTGCACTTTTGACAGGGTTCAAAGTCCAACAACTCAATTGTCCAAAATGCAAAACAACCACCTCAAAAATGGAGGGCTGCACCAAAACACAAACACATATATGTGGCTGCTGATGGCTTCTTCAAATATCAGTCGTAATTACGTCTCAAGGGAGAAGTTCCTCGATCATTGGTATGCAGAGACGACCGTTGCTTATTATTGGCAGTGAAACTGATTAACAGTCATTTGTTTGCCACCAGACTGATAAACATCCAGCACAGAAGAGCAGATGTCCATCACAGGCCACCTCTCAGTTCTTCATAATTTGCTTCCAAAGATCCAGACTTCCTTGCATTTTAATGTATTGCTGATTCAAGGTATAATGTTGAATATCTTCAGAGTGATAGCACTTCTTTTCCTTCTTCATTATTTCAACCTCAGGAGGGTGGGTTCCCCTTCCGAGCATTGGTTCCTCCTGAGGTTCTTTCTCCAGGTTTAGAGAGGGTACCTCTGACTAGAGGCTCAGATTCTGTAAAGCTGCTTTGTGATGACAGCAGTTTTAAAAGCGATAGAAATAAAACCAGCTTGTTCTACAGGATTAGTGGAGGACTCGTTTGCATCCCCTTTACCTGACCAATCATAAGACACCGGCCTGTCATGTGGCAGACACACTGCCAAACATCCACACCAAGGAGGCAGTTTATCTTCTCCAGTCCAGCTGGATGCATGTCTCTGACATGTGGGAGGAAACCAAAACAGGAAGAACCCAGACTGGGAATTGAAGTCCATCCATCCATCCATCCATCCATCCATCCATCCATCCATCCATCTTTCCAAATCAGTTTAACTACCATCCAAGAATCCATGAATCCATGAATCCATCCATCCATCCATCCATCCATCCATCCATCCAGCCATCTGTTTTCTGAGCAAATGGGTCACCAGGGTGGTGAAGATCATCTATCCATCTACACACACAACCACACATGCGCACACACACACACATACACACACACACACACACACCTCTGAAGGTCCCAAAAGAAACCCTCACAAAAGGACAGAGACTGAGAATCCAACCCAGAACATCCATCCATTTTCTCCCACTTGTCCCAAACAGGGTCACGGGGGAGTGCTGGAATCCAACCCAGCGCACACAGGGCGAGGACGGGGGACACACCCTGGACAGGTCGCCAGCCCATCTCAGGGAGGAGCTTGACGGGGACGACATCCTTCCTCAAGGGTACCTCAGGGCAACCTAATTGGAAGGGGTTCGAATCCCCGATCTTCTTAACATGTGGCCAACGCCCGAACCACTAGGCCACCACTGACCCCGAACCCAGAACAGCACTAGAAAGTCATACTTCGGCATTAAAAGAACTAAAGGGTCGATCTGAAAGTGCTTTTAATGGAATATATATTGATTATTAAGATAATTTATTGCATAACCGTGTTATTAATTATGTAACTGCGTTCAAATGGTGAAGCAAAAGGGCTTTAATGGCTGTGCTCAGAAGGCAAGTGAAGCCTCATATGAAATGATGCTCTTCGCCCACCTGTGTCTCGCCGCCAAAGAGAAGCAGGAGAGTAATTTCATTCTGGCGACTGGACTGAATAAAACTCAAGCTGCTTCTTTCTGTCAGGCTTCAAACTGACCCGCGTCGAAAGGAGGGTCTGACACTAACAGTCAGTCTTCCAGGGTTACATTTTTATTTCTGTCACATAAAGGTCATACTTCTGAGATCTGTAGGGATGGCATTTAATTTCCTGTTTATCTTGGAGCGGGGAATCGGCGTGACATTTATTCCGGCCGATGCAACAGAGGTCTCAGTGAGCCAGATCTGTTTTAGGCAGGTCGTATCTCTCGAAACATAAGGTGTTTCAAGAACCTGCTTTAAGTCAGAGCAGCTGTGTGATCATGTGTCGAAGTCTCGTTGAAGAAATGATGTGAAACCCAAACCTGAAAATCCTTCATTATTTATTATGTAAGGCGCTAAGTAGTGGGTTCACCATTTTGCAAATCCTAGAACACACACCATGTAGTGCACTCCAACATTCCCATAATGCATTGTGAAAAACAGTACAGCTTATGCTTCCTACATCGAAACAGTATCATGCTCTGTGCTGAACTATAAAAATGGTATGTGGACGAGAGGAGAGTACACAACTAGGGGTAACGGTGGCCTGGTGGTTAGGGACTAGGCCCCAGTATCAGAACGTTGTTGGTTCAATTCCCAGACCATTAGGTTGCCCTGAGGTACCCTTCAGCAAGTTATCGTCCCCATAACTGCTCCCCGGGCACTTTAAATAGCTGCCCCCTGTTGCATGTGTATGTATGGGTGAAACGCAGAGGTTGAATTTCGTTGTTGTGTTGTGTTTCACAATGACAAGTATAGTCACTTTCACTTTCATTCCATGGGGTGCCACATGAACCTTAAATAGAAGCAAGTTGTGAACTCTCTCACTCATTTTCTGAGCCGCTTCTCCTGATTAGAGTCACAGGGTGAAAAGCAGGGACACACCCTGGACAGGACAACAGTCCATCACAGGGCAAACATACACACTCATACACTGGGGAACAATTTAGCACCTTTGGATGGTGGGAGGAAACCAGGGGTCCTGGAGGAAACACACACAGACACAGGGAGAACATCTCCACTCCACACAGAATGGACCCAGACTGTCCCATCTGGGAACTGAACCCAGGACCTTCTCACTGTGAGGCAACAGCACCACCCATTGTGCCAATGTGTCTCTGCATTTAATCCATCACACACTGCAGCAGGGGGCAGTGAGCAGTGACAGTACCTTGCTCAAATGAACCCTACCTGCTGGCCCATGACTCTTCTGATGGGGCCTGGTTCTTCAACACTAGAACACTGCTGTGTTTTCTGCTCTGAAAGTGAAATTGGCTAGTCAGAAAGAACAGGTCTCTCAATCCTGCAGTGAAAAATTCAGCATATGATGTCTAACTCAGGACAGAACTGGGGGAAATGAAAACTTGTGTAACCTTAGCGTTTAAAATTTCTGCTGCTTCCAAGAACTCGGCCAAACCGACAGAAGCTGCTCTTGTATTTCGTTTGAAGTGTTGCCTTGTGTGGAGGTTTGTTGGTTACGCTCATGATTCCCTGATTCATGTGTCCTTTTCTACATTGCAAAGCTCGTGGATTTGCCTCTTGGAGCGGACCGAGCCGTGCTGGTACAGCTCATTATGAGGACCCTCTGTTTACACACATCTCACCAGCATTAATATTTATGCTCTTCTTCGCATATCTGCCAATGCCAAGTGGCAGCGAGTGCCCGAGGTAGAACGGAAGAGCACACATGCCTCAGATTTGATCTTTTATTCTTAGATCAGTCCATGTGCAGAGCAGACTCTCGGATCATGCTGGTTTATTCACGTCTTAATTAAAAGGACAGGGGTCGGGATTGGTGCTACAATTAAATTCCACTGATTGTCTTCTCTAGATGTACAGTACTGACCAAAATCTTGAGCCCCTTATGTTTCGCTTCCAAAGATCCAGACTTTCTTGTTGAGGGACAGTTCTTCAGATCTTCCTGAAGGACAGCGTTGTTGTCTCTCATTTTCAGTCCAGTCTCTGTACCTGAGCAGTTCTCCAGATCTTCCTGAAGGACAGTGTTGTTGTCTCTCATGTTCAGTCCAGTCTCTGTACCTGAGCAGTTTGATAGTTCTGTGTTGGTTAATCCACACAGTGATCTACGTCTGAACCTTCAAGCAGAACAAAACGTCTAACTTAAGACATGAAGCAGTGAAGAAACAGGAGCAGATGATTCCTGTTGAATTGGTGATCAGGTTACTGCAGAGTGGTTGGAACCCCTTTATCTAGAACCTTGTATCTTTAGACACTTTGCAGCCTGGAGGACTAAAACATTTGCCATTCTTTTTTTATTTAATTGACTCAATATCCCAAAGATAGGACAAACTGACAGACAGAAAATAGCCAATAATAGTCTCGTTTTTAGCCAAATATAAAGTAGGGAATGATGGCTCAAGACTTAAGCTCAGTTCTGTGTTTTTTTTTTTTTGTTGCAGGGCACGCCAGCAGTTGTTAGTGCTTGTTCCCGTGAGACCCCAAAACTACAAAAATAAACTTTTTCCGTGCGCTGGCACCCCTGAGTTCCTTCATGACTGGCTTGATAATGAGCTGATGGAGTCGAACCAGGCATGTTCGAGCTGAGAAAATACTTTGCACTGGGGTCTCCGGAGAATGACTGGCCAATGATGGCACTCTAGATTTTATGTAACTCCACTGAAACCTTGCTGCAGCATCTGTTTGCATCTTTGTTTTTGGGCAGTAAGGCTATTTTTGAGAAAAGAGACACATTTTTGTCTTAATCCCACCCAGTCCTCCTCTTCCAGAGGTCAGCATTTAGTGGCCAAGCCATTTAAAATTTTTTAAAAAGGAGAATGACACTAGTATCCTCATCCTGAAGTAAATGACCTCTTGGCTAATCTGAAGGGGCTTTTTAGCTTTAACTGACTCTGCTCATACATCATGCAGCCTATGAAGTGCCTCAGATTGAATTTTGGCCAGAATCGATTCACTCTCAAGGACAACCAATGGTGCTTTGTAGATCCTCCCACCACTAGAAGGCAACCAGATGTAGGTTTACTTTGCAAATCATGAATTACATCATGAATCAGCATCAGGATGGCTCTAAGGTCGGTGGTTGCATCTTTGGCTGAGACCAGGAGGCTGAGAAAGCCCACCTCTGAGGCGATTATAGAAGATGGGGAAGTTCCTGATAATTGGCTAATTGGCAAGGACCTAGTAATGTCCTGAAATGGTCTATTATTCTTTTCCAATGACCCTTAAACCCCAGCATGGATATCTCCATGCATGAACAGGTTTCCACATGGAGGATGGCTCACCATCTTAAAGCAACCCCAAAAAGCGAACACCTGGGATTTCATCCACATGAACTGACCTTGCCACCATTTTTGAGAACGTAGTCGTGTCTTAATATTTGTGTCATTTTTTGTCTGAAAACTGATTCAGCTCAGAAACTAATTCAAACGCTCATCATCTAGTCTTGAGATCATAGCAACTCACTTCTATCTGACCTTCCTCTGAAGGCTATCAAGGTGCTACAGCTAATCCAGGATGCAGCATCATGCCTGGTTTTCAATAGACCCAAATTCTCATCACTCCACCACTACCCTTCAATGGCTTCCTATGATGGCCCACATTCAATTTAAAACCCTAATACTCACCAAGGAAGCCAAATATGGTCCATCTTGTCTTACCAATCTCCAAATTAAACTGTGGTTCCCAACCCACCCTTAGAGAGCATCAACCTCACACTTCTCAAAGGGAAATACATCAAGACTCTTCAGTGTCAGCTCCTGGTGGAACTTTTCCTCACAATCAGCTCTGCTGAAACCCTCGCTGTCTATAAAACGCTGACTTTGAAGCTCATGTATTTCGCTCCAAATCAGACCATCTGCCAAAAGATGTATGTTAATGAGAACCTTTCTTTCTAATCCCACATATCTAACCTTTCTTTACAACATCAGGAGAATCCTTTCCTCACTACTGATGCTGCTCACTGTAGTTGTGCATAGATGAATATAAAGTAATACTTTAAAGTTGTAGGTGCTGTGAATCCGTCTGATTGATCACTCTTTTTCTGGATCTTTTCTTTCCCAATGTGGAGATCATGGTGCACTGAAACCAGATGAAGTGCTGTGGGCAAAAAGCATCCATCATTTCATAGAAACTAAGTGATTTGCAACCGTCAACCATCTAAACTCTCTTGACCAACCTCATGCTGCATCCAGCATAAAAGATGTGTCACCAGATGGACTAAAATGATCAAACCATCTCCATGTTTGATGAAAAACAGCAGGTCATTAAGGCTGTAATTTGCTCAGGGGAGAATGGAATAGAACACTGACATGGCCGAGTCGGACGGAAATGAAATCAGCAGGTGGAAATGACCCCCCAGGACCCCAAAAAGCATCCCACCCAAATTGGTCTAAAGATGGCCATGAAAAAGTTGCCAGGGTTGATTCAAAGTCTTGGAATGTGACACAGTTTCTGCAAAATACAAGCAGATGGCAGTTTGGTGTTTATGGTGAGAGTAAAAGGGAGAGTGACTATTTGTCATTATGAACACACAGCAGTGAGTGAATGACAACAAAGTGCTTCGCTGTATTTAACACACACTGCCAGCAAGGGGGGAGACATATCCAGCACCTGGGCAGCAGTGATAGGGGCAGTACCTTGCTCATGGGTACCTCAGGGGAACCTGTTGGTTTGGGATTTGAACCCTTGACCTTCTGATCAGTCCCTAAACACTAGACCACAGCATTTTGCGTGATCTTTTCTTCCTTGTCTCCTACCCTGCCTCTATTTAGTCTAGGTTTTGTTGTCATTCTTATAGAATAAGTCATTGTTACTACTTGGCCAACATCATCTTCTTTTTCTTTTGGTTGCTCTGGTTTGGGAATAGCCACAGCAGATCATCTGTCTCCATTTCTTCCGGGTTTCTGCATCTTCCTCCTGCAAACCAACCACATGCATGTCCTCACCACATCCATAAACCTCCTCTTTGGTCTTCCTCTTCTCCTCTTTCCTGGCAGCTCCATCTTCAACATCCTCCTTCCAATATAATCCTCGTCTCTCCTCTGGACATGTCCAAACCAACGCAACCTTGCTTCTCTAACTTTGTCTCCAAAAAGTCTAACCTGATCTGTCCCTCTAATATACTCATTTCTAATCCTGTCCATCCTCGTCACACCCAACGAACATCTCAGCATCATTAACTCTGACACCTCCAGCTCCGCCTCCTGCCTTTTTGTCATTGTCTCCAACCGGCACAACATAGCTGGTCTCACTACTGTCCTGTAAACCTTCCCTTTTAATCTTGCTGGTACCCGTCTGTCACAAATCACTCCAGCCACTCTTCTCCACCCATTCCAACCTGCCTGCACTCTCTTCTTTTCCTCTCTTCCACACTCACCGTTACTCTGAACTGTAGATCCCAAGTATTTAAACTCCTCCACCTTCACCTCCTCTACTCCCTCCATCCTCACCATTCCACTTTCCTCCCTTTCATTCACACTCATGTTTTCTGTCTTTGACCTACTAACTTTCATTCCTTTCCTCTCTAGGGCAGATCTCCATCTCTCCAGGTTCTCCTCAAGATGCTCCCTACTCTCCCTACAGATCACAATATCTTCAGCAAACATCATCATCATAAAGACTCCTGTCTAACATCATCTGTCAACCTGTCCATTACTATTGCAAACTAGCATGGGATCAGCACTGATCCTTGATTTAATAACATCTCTAACTTAAATGCATCCTTCACTCCCAGTGCAAATCTCACCACTGTTACACTGCACTCATTTTTGGCTGTTTAGCTACACTCTCCCCTACTTTGTCATTACTTTACAGTCTCCAATCTCCTTCAGACTGACCCTCCTGCAAAGGATATAATCCCCCTGTGAGCATCTTCCTCCACTCTTATACATCACCCTGTTCTCCTCCCTCTTCTTAAAATAAGTATTAGCTACAGCCATTTTCATCCTTTTCGCAAAATCTACAACCATCTGATCTTCAGCATTCCTCTTTTTGGCCCCATATCAACCCATCACCTCCTCATCACTCTGTTCCCATCACCAACATGATCATTAAAATTGGCACCAGTCACCACTCTCTTGCCCCTGGGTACACTATCACTTCATCTAACTCACCCCGGAATTCTTCATCCTCTTCCATCTTACAACCAACTTGTGGGAAAGAAGCACTAACAACATTTATTATCACACCTTCCAGCTTCAAACTCATCACCCTCCCTGACACCCTCTTCACCTCCAAAACACTCTCCACACACTCTTCCTTCAGGATAACACCTCCCCCATTCCTCCTTCTATCCACACCATGGTAGAACAGTTTAAACCCTCCTCCAATACACCTGCTCTCACTACCCTTCCATCTAGTCTCTCACACACAGAAGATCAACCTTCCTTCGCTCCATCATATCAGCTCATTCTCTACCTTCACCAGTCATGCTGCCAACAAGTCCCTACACTCACTTCCACTCTCCTCCATTTTTCTCTCCTCCCCCCTCCCACATGCCATCCTCCTATTTTTCTTCTTCTCATTTGGCCAACAGTAGCCCAGTTTCCACCAGCACCCAGTAGTCTAACAGCACAGTTTCACTGTAACATTCTCATTGTCTGCATATTGATTTGGCAAAAGTTTTACGCCGGGTGTCCTTCCTGTAGTAACCCTCCCCATTTATCCGGGCTTGGGACCGGTACCAAGAAATACACTGGCTTGTGCATCCCTAGTGGCTGGGTTACTGCCTGGCCAACATGATCTGCGTTAATGGATACATATGAGAGACTTCTCAGAGCAATTCCATGGTCCAGACGTTTCTGCCATATCCATTAAAAGCATTTCCCTGTAACTGCTGTGATGGTGAAGAAACAAAAGTATTTGCATAATATATACATCTCATCAGAAGCTGCTGTCAGAGACTGGTGACACAAAATATGACTATTATTTCAATTTTAAGATCTTTTTGAAAGAGCAGCAGGTATGGTACACACTCACTGAAATCTAACTGCTGATTAAGATTATAATATACTGCACCCTTCAGTGCTTGTCATAAGAAGCTGTGGACTCTTGGCATGAAAAGATGTTTCTCTGCCTCCATATCTGCTCGGTGCATGAAAATTACAAGGAATTTGGCTAACTGCCCTCCTGGAATGTATAAGGAACCCCTGAGCATACAGGCAAAACCAAAGTCACACTCAAGGAGCAGCAGAAGTATCTTCAATCCAGACTCTGTTTATAGCGCAAGGGAATGGGTGCCAGTTGTGAAGCTTTCAGAAGAGAGGCCCTCGTCCCAATTTTATGGTGATGCAACTCATCTTTCAGGTCTAAATGACTCTGCGGTGACCATTAATGTCATGGGCAGGCACGTGGCCAACGCCATTTGAATATCATCTAGCTGAGCCAGCTGCCCAGGTACATAGCCTGGACAAAGACCCCTAGACTCATCCAGGATCCATTGGATTT
>CM029369.1:1780861-1928361 GCA_017165825.1 Hepsetus odoe
AAAATATAAATATTGCATTCACATTTTCAGCCTTTAGCAGACGCTCTAATCAGCCCTTCATCTCCACATCAGTTCTTCATTCCTGTAACCTGCTTAGAATCACCTGCTGATGAACTAGTTCCCAGCCACACTTTTTTTTTTTTTTTTAATGGAAGAGAAGAAAGTGTAGAAAGTACTGGCTTGGATAGAGAGACTGAGTCCTGAATAATTCATAGTAGATACTGAGTGATTCATACTGGATGCTGAAAAACGTAATGGTCACTGAATAATTTAATTGAATTATTTAAATACTGAATAATTTACAGCGGAAACTGAGATGAGTCTGTGATTGATGCTGAACATTTTTAGTGGATACTCAACCATTTATTATGAATATAAATGTAAATTATGAATTATTCTGCCTAGATATGGAATCATCCGTATTAACTACTGAATATTTCTGGGTAGATTCTGAATGATGTGGCAGATATTGAAAAATTCATAGTAGATACTGAATAATTCATGTTGAATACTGAATAATTCATGCTGAATACTGAATAATTCATAGTAAATACTGAACAGGGGCGGCGGTGGTCTAGTGTTTAGGGACGAGGCCCCAGGATCAGAAGATCATGGGTTCAAATCCCAGACCAGTGGGTTGCCTGAGGAACCCTTGAGCAAGGTACCTTCCCCATCACTGCTCCCAAGGTGCTTTCGATAGCTGCCCCCTGCTGTGGACGTGTGTGAATGGTCGAATTTCGTTGTGTTGTGCTGCGTTTCACAATGACCTGATTTTCATGAATAATTCATGCCTTCAGGTTTTCCTTCATGATTCTTTCTCATCACAGTTCCTCAGAGCGGCCCAGTCTCATTACAGGTGGACAACATCAGTGAGAAACCATTTGATGAGGTCAAATTAAACCTTACTGACTCTGGTTTTACTCTCTACATCTTCCTCCGTACAGGTGAACAGGTGGAGGCGGAGCTTTGTGAAGAAGCCCCACCCCCTGCAGAGGTAGCCTGTGAGATGTCATGTCCTGGGGACTGTGTGGTCAGTTCCTGGTCTGATTGGTCCTCCTGCTCTCATTCCTGCAGCAGTAAGAATGCAGAAGGCAGACAGAGCCGCATGCGCACCGTCCTGGCCTTACCTGGAGAAGGTAACGCTCACCTGCATCTGCACGTCTGACTGAGGTTAATGAAGGGAAATGAAATGAAATGAAAGAATGAGTCAGAAGCCACCGACCACTGTTATTCTTCAGCACAGCCTCAGCTCTCTTAGACCAGCTCCTTTCTTTAAGTGCTCTTCAGGAACACCTCTCCAGGCTTTTTGAAGGACGTCCCAAAGCTCTTCTTTGGACATTGTTGCCTTTTGTGTTCCGTTCTCTGTGAAGATGATCTCACACTGCTTCTGAAGCTGCTCAGGTACAGAGACTGTACTGAAAGTGAGAGACAAAAACACTGTCCTTCAGGAAGATCTGGAGAACTGTTCCTGAACAACACATTAAATGTACAAGAAAGTCCAGAAGCACAATTTGTAAAAATGAGGCCTTCACTTTTACTTTTACTTTCAATTTACCCAATTTTTTCAGCACATTATTTCTTTCTATTTGGTCACTGCAGACATCCAGTCTTATTTGGGTCATGAGGACAAACGCTACAACATTAGATCAGAAATAGATAATCTTCTTCTTCTTCTTCTTCTACTTCTTCTTCTTCTTCTTCTTCTTCTTCTTCTTCTTCTTCTTCTTCTTCTTCTTCTTCTTCTTCTACTTTCAGCTGCTCCTGTTTAGGTGGCGCCACAGCAGATCATTGGTCTCCTTTTCTTCCGGTCCTCTGCATCTTCCTCCTTCAAACCGACCACCTGCATGTCCTCTCTCCCCACATTACTATCTAGTCTATCTAGAAACAGATAATATTATTCATGAAATTTAATAGAAGCACACCTGCTACGTAAACCCCAGCAGACCATAACATGCATACTTTTCTCCTTCCATACGCATCTTCCTCTCCACTACCCTCCACCGCTTCAGTATGGAAATTTGTCCCAACCTCGTAGTCTGCTGAGCCTTATTAGTCACACAATCCCTTATTAATATTCACACAATCTGTGCTGGATTCATTATTGTGCATTGTGGGCCACTTAACGGAGCACCGAGTCGCTCAGCAGTCTGTGCCGAAGCTGAATGTCAACACAATGTCGTCGGCTTCAAGGGCAGCTGGTGTCCGAACGGCTTTTAATTATGGAAAATGTGCGGGAATGAATAAACCCCATCTCAGGTCACAGCATTTACATCATTTATTACAGAAGGTCTGAGATTAGTATTATACAAAACTCCCGACGGTGATACATGCACTCATGAGCGCACTCAGGAGGGATCATTTGTTGGATTTTCTGCTTGTTCTGTAATTCTACAATGCAGTCGATTTAAAATAAGGGTACAATGCACTCCATGGTCACATAAGCAGATAAAATACGGGAATAAAATAATGAAAATATAAAATAAAGTGAAAAGCTCTTAATATATTTAGTTGATGAAAATGTAGAGGTTTGGCCAGATTTATATCTTCCTCTTCTTCTTTTGGCTGCTCCCGTTTAGGAGCCGCCACAGCGGATCATCCTTCTCCATTTCTTCCGGTCCTCTGCATCTTCCTCCTTCACACCGACCACCTGCATGTCCTCTCTCACCACGTCCATAAACCTCCTCTTTGTTCTTCCTCTTCTCCTCTTTCATGGTAACTCCATCCTCAACATCCTCCTCCTGATACACTCCTCGTCTCTCCTCTGGACACGTCCACGTCTCGCTTCTCTAACTTTGTCTCCAAAATGTCCAACCTGAGCTGTCCCTCTAATATTCTCATTTCTAATCCTGTCCATCCTCGTCACACCCAACGAACATCTCAGCATCTTTAACTCTGACACCTCCAGCTCCGCCTCAGTGCCCCCGCCAGAATTGCATAATATAATAGAATATTTCTGTTTCCACTATTTAACTATAGTTTTTAAAACTTTATCAGTATGTTTTGTATAATGCTGACTTTGAAAATGTATCCTGGTCAATGACAGTTTTCATTACAGGTAACTTATTAGGCTCCTTTTGCGAGTTAATAATTTTATTCCTGATGGCACCTGGAAACATTTATCTGCTTAATGTTCACTGATCATCACCTCTGTTCTTAACCTGCTTCCACGACTCTTTCCCAGAACTTCATGCTGTGTCTGATCATCTTTAACCCTCTGTAGTTACTACAGCTCTGTTCATCACCCTTATTCTTGAAGATCAGTACCAGTACACACATTTTGGAGTTAAAAACTCATAATCACACCTATTTAATAGCTATAACCCAATGGCCATCCTCACTTTTGTAAAAAAACTCTGATTTTCAAGCACAGTTTAGCTAGAACCAAAGGGACTGCAAAATATAGCATTAGCAACCCATCTCCTCTACTCACAAATACAGTTTCAAGGGAGTTTGACTGATTAGAATTTATTTAATCCTGCTTTTGTAATTGCGATGACTTCTAAGGGTTAAATGGATTGACATTAAAATGAAGATTTTAATACAATGTAAAATTCATGTCTCCAGGCTGTAAGAGAATTAATTACTCTCTCCCATTCTCTCTCTCTCTTTTTCCCTCTCTCTCAGGAGGGAAAGCCTGCCCCCCTGCCCCGGCTCTGGAGCAGTGGAGATCTTGTAATGATCATCCCTGCGTCATTTTCTACTGGGACACGTCCCCTTGGGGGCCCTGCAGCGAAGACATAGCAGCCACTATGAACAGCAGTGTCTCCTGGAATGACACGTCCACCTGCGCAGTCGGTGTACAGACACGCAAAGTGACCTGCATAAAGGCAAACGCAGGACCAGTTGTTCCTAAAAGGTAGAATACTTTCATATATATATATATATATATATATATAGAGAGAGAGAGAGAGAGAGAGAGAGCGAGAGAGAGAGAGAGAGTGGGACAGTCAGAGATGAAGGAAGTAGACAGGTGTACAAGGAGATGAACCGCAGGGTGAAGAAAGCAGTGGTGAAGGCCAAAGATAAGGTGTTTGGTGAATTGTATGAGAGGTTGGACAGTAAGGAGGGAGAAAAGGACCTTTACCGATTGGCTAATAAGAGACAGAGCTGGGACAGATATGCAGCAGGTCAGAGTGATAAAGGATGGACATGGAAATGTACTCACAGGTGAACAGAGTGTGTTGAGCAGATGGAAGGAGTACTTTGAGGGGCTGATGAATGAAGAGAATGAGAGATAGAGAAGATTGGATGATGTGTGGAGAGTGAACCAGGAAGTGCAGAAAAAACGCAGGATGACATACCAGCATGGAGGTGTTGAGGAGAGATATCAGTGCAGTTTCTGTTTAACACAATCTGGTCAAAAACAAAAGTGGGAGGAGCCTGAGGAGTTCTGAACAGATTGTTTAACATAATCTTAAATAAAAGAAAAGAGTTGATGTTCAGTGAACAGCAGTATGGAGTCATGTTGAGAAAGAGCTCTACAGATACATTGTTTGCTCTGAGGGTGTTGATGGAGAAGTACAGAGAAGGTCAGAAGGAGTTACATTGTGTCTTTGTGGACTTGGAGAAAGCAGATGGCAGGTTGTCTAGAGAGGAGTTGTGGTTTTTTGTGAGGGAGTCTGGTGTTACAGAGAAGGATGTGAGATTAGTTCAGGATATGTATGAGGGCAGCATGACAGTGGTGAGGTCTACAGTAGGACTGATGGATGCATTTAAAATGGAGATTAGATTACATCAAGGATCAGCGCTGAGCCCATTCTTGTTTGCAATAGTAATGGACAGGCTGACGGACGAGGTTAGACAGGAGTCTCCGTGGACGATGATGTTTGCTGATGATATTGTGATCTGCAGGGATGATGTAGAGAGGAGAGGAATGAAAGTGAGTTGGAAAAAGAGAGAAAAGAGAGAGAAATGTAATACCGTGTAGCTTTTGTATACATTTGTAATATAAACTGTTCGTAATATAAAACATTTGTGAGTGTATAGTGATATTAATTTTCAAAAAACAAAATGTAACACGTGAATAAAAGTGTATTAAAAGCAGCCGGATTCATACACTCATCTGTAAAGCCAGGCCTAGAAGGAGTCTCATCTTAAAAGAAATCGGATTTACATTGAATCATCATCTGTAAAGGTTTATTTTAAGAATTAATTTCTCAGTGATGTAAAACAGTGTGCCTTTCCTTTGCATGCCATGCTTAGAGTACGTGTTTTCTTCCGTTCATGGATCTCTAAGGAAGAGATAAACTGCAGCCGAAACCTCAGGATTACAGATTTAATTCCTGAAAAGCCTGAGAAAAAAAAAAAAGAGATGTAAATCTCACCGTTCCCCTCCGATCCTTCATGAAACAGCGACTGGATCTGTGACTCTGATGTGATGTTGATGTGATTTTGGTGTGATACTGGAGTGATGTTGATGTGATTTTGGTGTGATACTGGAGTGATGTTGATGTCATTCTGGTGTACTACTGGAGTGATGTTGATGCGATTCTGATGTGATACTGGAGGTATGTTGATGTGATTCTGATGTGATTTTGGTCTGATACTGGAGTGATGTTGATGTGATTCTGGAGTGATACTGGAGTGATGTTGATGTGATTCTGGAGTGCTACTGGAGTGATGTTGATGTGATTCTGGTGTGATACTGGAGTGATGTTGATGTGATTTTGGTATGATACTGGAGTGATGTTGATGTGATTCTGGTATGCTACTGGAGTGATGTTGATGTGATTTTGGTGTGATACAGGGAGTGATGTTGATGTGATTTTGGTGTGCTACTGGAGTGATGTGGATGTGATTCTGGTGTGACACTGGAGTGATGTTGATGTGATTCTGATGTGATTTTGGTGTGAGTTTGGAGTGATGTTGCTGTGATTTTGGTATGATACTGGAGTGATGTTGATGTGATTCTGGAGTGCTACTGGAGTGATGTTGATGTGATTTTGGTGTGATACTGGAGTGATTTTGATGTGATTCTGGTGTGATACTGGAGTGATGTTGATGTGATTTTGGTGTGATACTGGAGTGATGTAATTCTGGTATGCTACTGAAGTGATGTTGATGTGATTCTGGTGTGATACAGGGAGTGATGTTGATGTGATTCTGGTGTGATACAGGGAGTGATGTTGATGTGATTTTGGTATGATACTGGAGTGATGTTGATGTGATTCTGGTGTTCTACTGGAGTGATGTTGATGTGATTCTGGTGTTCTACTGGAGTGATTGTGATGTGATTCTGGTGTGCAACTGGAGTTATGTTGATGTGATTCTGGTGTGCTACTGGAGTGGTGTTGATGTGATTCTGGTATGATACTGGAGTTATGTTGATGTGATTCTGGTGTGCAACTGGAGTGATGTTGATGTGATTCTGGTGTGCTACTGGAGTTATGTTGATGTGATTCGGATGTGATTTTGGTGTGAGTTTGGAGTGATGTTGATGTGATTTTGGTGTGATACTGGAGTGATGTTGGTGTGAATTTGGTGTGCTACTGGAGTGATGTTGATGTGATTCTGGTGTGCTACTGGAGTGATGATGATGTGATTCTGGTGTGCTACTGGAGTGATGTTGATTTGATTCTGATTTGATTTTGGTGTGATTTTGGTGTGATTTTGGTGTGATTTTGATACTGATGTTGTGTTTTGGTTTGTAAGGTCTATCTATCTATCTTTCTGTCTGTCTGTCTGTCTGTCTATCTGTCTGTCTTTCACTTGAATGTGTTTCAAATTGTTTTTGTGGGAAATTAGTTTAAATGTGATACTTAAACCTTTATTTATTTATTTATTGTTATGATTATTATTAACTGTTTCTTTCTGATGTTTCACTGTTATTGTTCCTTTATAGTCCGTCACATAGTTAGCTTGATGTTTTTATGATTTCTTTAGGATCCATCATTTTTATCAGACTGCTTTTGGGTGACGTTTTATTATTTTTTTCATATGTATTGTTTTTTTATTAATAATTAATTTTTTATTTCCTCTTGTCTGACTACACCTTTAAGTCACTTTGCTGAACCTCATGCTCTCAGTGCAGCGTCTGCACTAAACTGGAGAGTTACAGTTAATCTGATGGTCTGTGGGTTGGAGATCAGGTGCTGTTAGAAGGTTAGCAGGGCAGCAGCGTCGCTTGTCGAAAACTCGCGCAAGACATTTAACCCTGAACTGCTGTCCCCCCAACCGCCGTCCACTCAGACAGTGCATATAGATGAGGACACACTCCGAATGCATGGCTGCATGTAAAAGACTCTCCTCCAGGTAGAGCCCTCCATACTAAATGCCTCCTACTGGAGCGGCGGAGCTTTGGATACGATAAAACCCTTTATTGAATTGTGTAGAGTATATTGTGCTGCGCATCTGGGAATGAGACTCATAAATAATGCAGCCGTTTATCCATTTCAGGCTTAATATATTATTGACGTAGTCATCAAGTGAGTTTATGAGCAGGTGTAATTCAATGGCCTGGCGTTTTTAAAGCTTGTTCATTTCAAGGGAAGTTTCAGAAATAGTTTTTGAGTTCGGTGTAGATTGATTATTTAAGTGCTCTCCAGAGAAACATTTCTGCCTGGATTTTGGGAGATTTTCTGCAGAATTTTCAGGATGAGCATGAAATAATATCAATATTTATTATGGAGTAACGTTTGTTTATTTGATGTTTAGACCTTTAGAGGGCGACGGTGAGGAACGTTTGTTTATTTGATGTTTAGATCTTTAGAGGGCGACGGTGAGGAACGTTTGTTTATTTGATGTTTAGACCTTTAGAGCGATGGTGAGGAAGCGTTTGTTTATTTGATGTTTTAGTCCTTTAGAGGCGACGGTGAAACGTTTGTTTATTTGATGTTTAGACCTTTAGAGGCGGCGGTGAGAGCGTTTGTTTATTTGATGTTTAGACCTTTAGGGAAAGCGGCGGTGAGGAACATTTGTTTATTTGATGTTTAGTCCTTTAGAGGGTGACGGTGAGAAACGTTTGTTTATTTGATGTTTAGATCTTTAGAGAGCGACGGTGAGCGTTTGTTTATTTGATGTTTAGACCTTTGAGGCTGACGGTGAGAAACGTTTGTTGTTGATGTTTAGATCTTTGAAGACGGTGAGGGCGTTTGTTTATTTGATGTTTAGACCTTTAGAGGGCGACGGTGAGGAGCGTTTGTTTATTTGATGTTTAGATCTTTAGAGGGCGACGGTGAGGAGCGTTTGTTTATTTGATGTTTAGACCTTTAGAGGGCGGCGGTGAGCGTTTGTTTATTTGATGTTTAGATCTTTGAAATGACCGGTGAGGAGCGTTTGTTTATTTGATGTTTAGTCCTTTATAGAGGCGGCGGTGAGCGTTTGTTTGATGTTTAGTCCTTTAGAGGCGGCGGTGAGCGTTTGTTTATTTGATGTTTAGTCTTTAGAGGCGTGGTGAGGAAACGTTGTTTATTTGATGTTTAGACCTTTAGAGAGGCGACGGTGAGAAACGTTTGTTTATTTGATGTTTAGACCTTTAGAGGAAGCGTGTTGAAAACGTTTGTTTATTTTGATGTTTTAGATCTTTAGAGGCGCGGTGAGAGCGTTTGTTTATTTGATGTTTAGACCTTTAGAGGGCGAGGTTTAGTTACTTGATGTGTAGATGTTTAGACAGTCAGTCATTTTGTTTGTCTGTCTGTGTGTCTGTGTGTCTGTGTGTCTGTGTCTGTGTCTGTGTGTCTGTGTGTCTGTGTGTCTGCCCGTGAGTCCGTCCATCCATCCATCCATCCGGTCATTTATCCATGATGCACTCAATCTATCCATCCATCCAGCGAAGTGTCTCTTTCCTGTAATAAATGACCGTCTAGGTCTTTGTGGTCAGTATTAATTGTGTTTGATGTTAAACGTAAACATAAAAATTTTTTTACATAAATTAATTTATGCTTAAACCAGCGCGAAACTTCCTGAAGCTGACAGTGTTTGTAGGGAGCAAAGAAAAGGAAATAGGCAACCTTGAGGTTTTTCCATGACAATATACACAGTAAAAAGACTTTGTTAAGTGTGTGTGTGTGTGTGTGTGTGTGTGTGTGTGTGTGTGTGTGTGTGTGTGTGTGTGTGTGAGAAATGATCCAGGCCTTCCAGCCCCTCTGTGTTTCCCTGAAAATCCTCATAAGACTCAGGCAATTTCTCCCCAAGGACACACACACACACTCTCTCTCTCACTCACTCACACACCCCACCACACACACACACACACACGCAAAACACAGCGTTTTGCATGAGCTGCAGGGCCTGCAGTATCACACACATGGAGCAGCTGCACCAAGATTGGTGAGAAGTTTCTATCGAAGGCTTTCCTCTGCTGCTGGTTCTCTTCTCCTCATACCACTCTGCCTTATCGGCTGCTGAAGAACCCGGTTCTTTAGATCTGTCCTGATAGAGGAACAGCAGGTTCTCGCACAGCCTTCCTGATGAATATCAAACCCTTTCCTACCGGCGAGGCTCGTCTCTTCAGCTCCTGCTCTCATTAGTTGACGGGGGAGGAAAAGGAGAGGCTATACTGCTGACCCTCCAACTCTTTTCTCCTGACCTCCGCTCTCTCCTTTAACCCCTCTAGCTCTCTTTTCGGTTCTCTATTTTACTTTCTCTCTCAATCTCTGCATTTATTCACCTCATCCAAGCTTGACCTTTTCTCCCTTTCTTTCTTTTCCTCTTCTTCTTTGACTTGGTTTCTTTATTTCTAACATTCACGCATTCATTCCCTCTTTTCGTCTCTGGCTTCTTCTCCTTCTTTATTCTCTCACTCTCTGTTTTCTTAACGAGGGTGGAGATTTCAGCAAGAAAACTCTCCACTAGTTTCAGAGAAAGAAAATAAAGCTGCTAAAACGGTCCAGTCAGTCACCCGACTGGAAATCACTGAAAATCAATGGAAAGAAGTGAAGATCAGAGTTCATAGAAGAGGAACCTTCAAGATCTGAAGACGCCTTCAAGATCACGCCTGAGCAGTGAGATCAGCTCCTCCTTACAGGAGGCATCTTCATTACCAGCAACAACTTTTCAGCTGAGCATTAAGATATCCTGAGATATCCTTCTCTATAGACTGAATACATGAGTGTGAAAAAGTGGAGTGGTGAGGATGGAGGGAGTAGGAGGTGAAGGGGGAGGGTTTAAATACTTAGGATCAACAGTTCAGTGCAAGGCGAGTGTGGAAGAGAGGTGAAGAAGAGAGTGCAGGCAGGTTGGAATGGGTGGAGAAGAGTGGAGGAGTGATTTGTGGCAGACGGGTACCAGTAAGTTTGAAAGGGAAGGTTTACAGGACAGTAGTGAGACCAGCTATGTTGTGCGGGTTGGAGACGGTGGCGCTGACAAAAAGACAGGGCGGAGCTGGAGGTGTCAGAGTTAAAGATGCTGAGATTTTCATTGGGTGTGATGAGGATGGACAGGATTAGAAATTAGTATATTAGAGGACAGCTCAGGTTAGACGTCTTGGAGACAAAGTTAGAGAAGCAAGGTTGCGTTGGTGTGGACATGTGCAGAGGAGAGACGAGGATTATATCAGGAGGAGGATGTTGAAGATGGAGCTGCCAGGAAAGAGGAGAAGAGGAAGACCAAAGAGGAGGTTTATGGATGTGGTGAGAGAGGACATGCAGAGGGTCGGTTTGAAGCAGGAAGATGCAAAGACAGGAAGAAATGGAGACAGTTGATCCGCTGTGTTGGCGCTAAATGGGACGGCCGAAGAAGAAGAAGAAAGAGAAGAAAGAGAAGAAGAAGAAGAAAGAAAGAAGAAGAAGAAGAAGAAGAAGATATCCTTCTCTATCTTAAAACTCCCCTTTTCTCTCCTTTTTCTTTCTGTCCTTTATCTTTTAGCTCCTTTTTCTCTCTTCCTTCTCATCAGTCATCTTGTCTTTCCTCATCTATCTATCTATCTATCTATCTATCTATCTATCTATCTATCTATCTATCTATCTATCTATCTATCTATCTATCTATCTATCTATCTATCTATCTATCCTAATATCTGCTTATATTACTAATGCTCTTTTTCCCTTTTTCCATTTGCATTTCTCTCTTTTTTTCCTTTCTTACACCCATCTCTCCTTATATTTACTTTTTCTGTGTTTCATTCTTTTCTCCCTTTTTCTTTCCCCTCTTGCCAATTTGTATATTTGTTTTCCTCTCGTCCTCCTTAATCTCACTCCTTCTCCTTCAGTGTGATTCCCAGTCTCCCCTTTTCTCACCATTTGCCTTAGTCTGCCTTATTCTTCCTACTCATCTTTCTCTCTCTCTCTCTCCATCCATCCATCCATGTTAATCTCTCCTTATCTTGTTAATTTTGTTCCTTCCTCATTTTCTCTCTTCTGCTCTTCTCTGTCTCCTTCTCCATTTCTCTCTCTCTCCTCTCTCTCTCTCTCTCTCTCTCTCTCTCTCTCTCTCTCTCTCTCTCTCTCTCTCTCTCTCTCTCTGATCTGAGTGATTGGGTCTTTTTTCCATCCTGCAGTAAAAGAGAAGAGAGATGGAGTGAAGGATCATGCTGCGTAAGGAATGGAGTCTTGGCCTTGGACACTCTCAGAGACTGACAAAAGGAGAGTGTGTGTGTGTGTATGTGTGTGTGTGTGTGTGTGTGTGTGTGTGTGTGTGTGTATGTGTTCAAACCATGATAATTTGTTTTCAGTGTAGCTTGTTCTTGTAACAGCAGTTCTGTCCTGTTCTAGTTAGTTGCCCTTTTCCCTCCTTTGGCTAGAACCCAAACTAAAAGACCAACTATGGGACAAAATTCCTACTTAGAACAACAAGAACCCCAACATTTATTTGAAATAATTATTTAACAGCTCTCTGCAAAAGTCTTGATCCTCTCATTTCTTCATAGTTTGCTTCGGGAATTTCTTGTATGTTTAATGTCTTGTTGAGGAACAGTTCTCCAGATCTTCCTCTCATCTTCAGTCCAGTCTCTGTACCTGAGCAGTTCTCCAGATCTTCCTGAAGGACAGTGTTGTTGTCTCTCCTGTTCAGTCCAGTCTCTGTACCTGAGCAGTTCTCCAGATCTTCCTGAAGGACAGTGTTGTTGTCTCTCCTGTTCAGTCCAGTCTCTGTACCTGAGCAGTTCTCCAGATCTTCCAGAAGGACAGTGTTGTTGTCTCTCATGTTCAGTCCAGTCTGTACCTGAGCAGTTCTCCAGATCTTCCTGAAGGACAGTGTTGTTGTCTCTCATGTTCAGTCCAGTCTCTGTACCTGAGCAGATTGTTAGTTCTGTGTTGGTTAATCCACACAGTGATCTACGTCTGAACCTTCAAGCAGAACAAAGTGTCTAACTTAAGATATGAAGCAGAGAAGAACCAGGAGCAGATGTTTCCAGATGATCAGGTGATTCGTTTACAGCTGATGCTGAACGCTGAGTGGGTGGAACCTTGTCTAGAACCTTGTGTCTTTAGACACTTTGCAGCCTGGAGCTTTAACTTCTTTCATTTAATCCTCCGTCTGATGAAGATAAAACAGTTTGACAGGAAGGAAACTGTATTTTTGAACCAACAAGGTGATTTCCAGCAAAGTGTAAAAAGAATGAGGGGTTCAAGACTTTTGCACAGGGCTTTACTTTAGTATCTTTAGTGTCATTTTCATGTCTAGGTTGAAACTTTTTATTTTTGTGGAATTGCTTTTGTTTCTTTGGGGCAGAAGGTGAACAGTAAGACTTTTTCTGGTTTCTGGTGGAAATGAGATCTTATGTTATGACCTGTGATTGATACACAGTACTGTGTGTGTGTGTGTGTGTGTGTGTGTGTGTGTGTGTGGTGCTCACCTCCACCCCTTGGTTGTATTTCTCCTCCGGATATAATAGAGAGTCCCATATAAACACTGTACCAGCAAACCTGCTTTGTGTGTGTGTGTGTGTGTGTGTGTGTGTCGCGCGCGTGTGTGTGTGTGTGCGCATGTGTGTGTTTGTGCTGTTTTATTTCTCTTTTTAGTGGGGTGATATCCGTATCATGATGGGAATCGGGACATTTTGTCCTGATGGGACACAGAGGGCCAGAGTCCTCTTTTAATTCCCATTATAAGGTGTTAATACAGCAGAACCTACAGTCCAGTAGAGTCTGATGGGTGCAGTCCTGTGTGTGTGTGTGTGTGTGTGTGTGTGTGTGTGTGTGTGTGTGTGTGTGTGTGTGTGTGTGTGTGTGTGTGTGTGTGTGTGTGTGTGATTTGACTGCAGTACTCTAGTCTCTGGTTAGTCAGGAGTGATGTCGTGGGAGGGAAGATCGGAAGAGTTTTGTAGATAATTGTCAGGATTATGGATTAATGGTTGGGTTTGTGGGAATCTTTTTATCTAGAACCGTGTACCTTTGGGCACGTTCTACGTTTTCATGGACTTGTAGGGTTTGGAAGCAGGCTGTTGGATTTTATTTCAGTCCAACATCAGAAGTTCACTTTCAGTCCCTGCATTTATTCGCTCCCTCAATCTTGACCCTCTTTTCCCTTTCTTTCTTTTCTTCTTCTTCCCTGTCTTTCTCTCACTCTCTTTATCTCTCACCTTTTTTTTCTCATTTCCTCTCCTTCACAATCTTTTTTTTTCTTCCTGCACTTCCTTTCCTCCCTTTCCTCTCTCCTTTCCCTTCTTGCTCCCCCTCCTCTCCTCTCTCTCTCTCTCTCTCTCTGTCTCTCTCTCTCTCAAATCTCTCCTTTTCTTGCTATTTCAATCTTTTTTCTTTCTGCCTTTTTCCCACATAACTGTCTTTCTGTCTGTTTCTATCTATCTATCTATCTATCTATCTATCTATCTATCTATCTATCTATCTATCTATCTATCTATCTCTCTATCTCTCTGTCTCTCTGTCTGTCTTTCTGTCTGTCTGTCTATCCATCTATCCATCCATCCATCCATCCATCCATCCATGTTAATCTCTCCTTATCTTGTTAATTTTTGTTTCACTTCCTCATTTTTCTCTCTTCTGCTCTTCTCTGTCTCCTTCTCCATTCTCTCTCTCTCTCTCTCTCTCTTTCTCTCTATTCATATTTTCATATTAAGATTATATTATGAGATTTGCAGGCTGGACTCTACTTCCTGATTGGAGGAACAGACTCCTCCTGATCAACGTGGGTTTGAGGGTCGTGCTCAGGAAAACAGTGAAGTTTGGTGGAGGAGGCGTGAAGGTCTGGGACAGTCGGGGTTCAGGCCTGGGACAGTCGTGGTTCAGGCCTGGGACAGTCGTGGTTCAGGCCTGGGACAGTCGGGGTTCAGGCCTCTTTGTTCCACCTGAGAGTTCATAAATATGATCATTATAAAGACTGTAATATTATCTTCTGTGATTTTATGTTTACGCTGGGAGTATCTTAATGGTAGACTCCATCCTGGTCCAGCAAGTCTCCGACCATGAAGATGTGGTTTGATGAGTTTGGAGGAACTTCAGTGACCTCAACACTTTGGAGATGGATCTCCTTCTTTTTTTTTTTTTTAATACAATATTTATTCCTGAGCTTTCAGTACCGTGTTATATTATTTTACTTCTCTACACTCCTTTTTTATCTTTATTTATTTGTTTATTATTATTATTTATATATATTTTAATTTTATTTGAACTCAAATGGTTGCAATGCATAAAAAAGAAACAATTTTGGAGGAAACTGAAAAAAGAAGTGTAGTTTAATATTTACTTTGCTTTTGTTTGTTTGTTTGTTTGTTTGTCGTTTGTACTGCAGGTGTCCAGATTCTGCCCGTCCAGACTCGGTACGTCCCTGTTTGTTGCCCTGCAAGAGGAACTGTGTGGTCACTCCTTTCAGTGAGTGGACGGCCTGTCCTTCCACCTGTCTGCCAGGTAGAATGCAACTGCAATCCCATAATGCACTGGGCTCCTTGCTTTACTGCTGTTGTTCACTATAAAAAAAAAAAAAAGAAACGGAAACATCCCATAATTATTCATCATCATCTGTTTCCATGGAGGCACGCTGCACTGATTTATCTGTGATGATTTAAATAGCTTGTGTTTTTTTACTGGGCTTTAATGACCATAACATTCAATATTATTTTAATCGTACTTTTATGAAATTAGTAAATGTTGGATTTTGTCCATCTTAACACCACGGTCTGAACAGTGTCCCTTCGTCAGCGAGAAGAATTAGAACTTTTATTGTTATTCAACAAATAATTCAGCAATTTATCACCGTACATTATTCAGTAAAATCAATGACCTGGGATCTTTAACCAATCACTCAGAATCCACTATGAATTAGCTTTTGTCATATAATAACATCAATTATTGCATATCTGCTATGAATTATTCTGTAACTACTATTAATTACTGAGAAACTGCTGCCAGGTTTGCAGTATCTGATATAAACGATCCAGTTTATGCTGCGGAACATTCCCCGCCTGCGATAAATGATTCAACAAGTATTGTGAATTCCGCAAAAATCAATGAAAGTCCCAGTATCTACTCCAGATCTCTCCGTTTCCACTATGAATTATTCAGCATTTGCTCTCTCTCTCTCGTTCTCTCTCTCTCTCTCTCTCTCTCTCTCTCTCTCGCTATGAAATATATAAAAGTGAAAGTGACTAATCTTGTCATCGTGAAATGCTGCACAGCACACGGAATTACGCAAATGACACCTCTGTATTTTACCCACACACACCGTGCAGCAGGGGGCAGCTTTTGAAAGCGCCCGGGGAGCAGTGGTGAGGACGGTACCTTGTTCAAGGGTACCTCAGGGCAACCTACTGGTTTGGGATTCGAACCCATGGCCTCCTGATCCTGGGGCCGACCCCCTAACCACTAGGGCACCGCTGCCCCAAATAAAAACCCAGTTTGGCCTATAAATGATTCATGAGCTACTATAAATAATTCAGCGCCTGCTATAGATGGTTTCCTTTATTCTGTGACGTGCTCCGTGATTTCTGTGCAACTAAAGTGTGAGTCTGATGTTTGTTTCTGTTTTCGGACGGATGCGACGTCACAGTCACACTGAAAGAGAATGAAAATCAGAGAAAGGACCAAACCGGCATCACCAGAAATGAGAAACAAACGTGGACGTTTAGGATTTTAGAGTTTAGACAGAGTTTACAGTCAGTTTGATAAAAGAAGGTTGAGATTTAAGCCAAATATATCAAATGAAAAGATATTTAATGAATTCAAATGAAGTTAAAAACGCAAAACTGAATGAATGTAGAAAGAATGAACAAACAAGTTAATCAATAAAGACAAACTTACAGGGAGTATGAAAGAAAGAAAGAAAGAAAGAAAGAGATATTCTGTCCCTTGTGCTTATTTAGAAATGCGTTCCAAACAAACAAACAAACAAACAAACGAATAAATGAACCTGGTCGCTTAGAACCGTGTTCTCACCGCAGAGCTCTTCTGAAATGGAGCGTTTTTTCTCTTTTTTTTATTCTCAGAAGAGCGACTCGATTAAAGATCTAGAGTTTGCTATTAAAAAATGGAAATGCGCTGCGTCCACGGAGACGGGCCGTGTGAGTAATGAATGCGATGTGGTGTTAGAGCGTCTGAAGACGCTGCTGTTTCCCGTCCCACCGTCCTGCAGCTTAACTGGACACGGAGCTCCTGCTCTGCAGGCTGGAGGCTTGAAAAATCAAACAAAACGAGAAAAAGCAAATCTTGTTTTTACCGTTTCTCCTCTTTACCTGATGACAGTCGATCAGCCCGGACTGTCTGCACGGCACTCGTTTCACAGAATAACAGGAAGATTATGTTCCACCAATCAGCATCAGGATGAAAGCTTTTTTAATCTCATTGTTTACGACACTGTTTACTGTAAACATTCCCAACAGATTTAATCATGATATATATATAAATAAATGCCCTCGTTTCTCCATCTTCATCTTCTTCTTCAGCTGCTCCTGTTTAGGGAACATCCGTCTCCATTCCTTCCGGTCCTCTGCATCTTCCTCCTTCAAACCGACCCCCTGCATGTCCTCTCTCACCACGTCCATAAACCTCCTCTTTGTTCTTCCTCTTCTCCTCTTTCCTGGCAGCTCCATCTCACTCAGTCTTCTCCTCCTCCCAATATACTCCTCGTCTCTCCTCTGGACACGTCCAAACCAACGCAGCCTTGCTTCTCTGACTTTGTCTCACTCTCGCTGGTACCCGTCTGTCACAGATCACTCCTGTCATTCTTCTCCACCCATTGCTTGTTTATAAAAAGAAATTGCCTTGATAGTGACGCAGTCCACTAAATTTAACTGATATTTAAGATCACTTTCACTTTCACTTTATTTAGGCTCAGTTAGCCGACCTCGGAGAACTTAACCCCACTTAACGCTTTCCCAGCAGTGATGGGGAAAATGTCTCAACACGCAGCACACCATGACGATCAACCCTGGAACAGAAAGAGGAGAACTGGTGAAGATTTCTAGAAATATCTACAAAGGGTTATGAAGACATTTCTGAGGTTCTGGGTCTCCAGCGAACCACCGTGACTTTATCTGCAGGTGCTTTGAGGCTCATTACACATTTCTAATGACTAAAGAACGAAAACAGCACAATTAAGAGCTCCGTCACGTCGGCCGGAGGAGCGAAGAACGACCTGCAGTTTGTGAAGCCAGCGTTCGTCTTCTCAGAACATTTACTGCCCTCTTTTACGGTCTTAGAAACACAAACAAAAGAAAATGACTGGTTATAAATTGCAACTCACGCATCTAGATGAAATGTTTCATTAGTTCTAGATATTAATCAATTTAAAATATCTCACAAACTACATGAAACACAAATATAAAGACGCAGAATGAAGTGATTATGAATGTTATCGTAACCTGAAACTTCCGCCGAGGAGATTTAATGAAGTGCACGGTTACAGTGACTTGTCTTGGATTTCTCCTGAATAGAGGACGAGGCTGTTTTGGTGTTCAAAGTGAAAGTGAAAATGACTATCAGCCTTCGTGAACAGCGAAACAACCAAATACGTCCCCTGTTTTTATCCCACACACACCGTCCAGCAGGAGGCAGACATATCCAGCACCGGGGAACAGTGATGGGGATGGTATCTTGCTCAAGGGAACATGAGGGCACCCTTCTGGTCTGGGATTCATACCCACGACCTTCTAATCCTGGGGCTTCGTCTCTAAACACTAGACCATCTCTGATATTGCTGTGACAAAATGTCCTCTCTCACCACGTCCATAAACCTCCTCTTTGGTCTTCCTCTTCTCCTCTTTCCTGGCAGCTCCGTCTTCAACATCCTCCTTCCAATATAATCCTCGTCTCTCCTCTGGACATGTCCAAACCAACGCAATCTTGCTTCTCTGACTTTGTCTCCAAAGCGTCCAACCTGATCTGTCCCTGTAATAGACTCATTTCTAATCCTGTCCATCCTCGTCACACCCAACGAACATCTCAGCATCTTTAACTCTTTAATCCAAAAGACTTTGCTCCGCCTCCTGTCTTTTCATCAGTGCCATCGTCTCCAACCCGTACAACATAGTCGGTCTCACTACCATTCTTCTCTTTCACTCTCACTGGTGCTCTTTTCCTCTTTTCATTTTTCTTTGTCCTTCCACTTCTGCTCTTGCAACTCCATCCTCAACATCCTTCTCCCAAAATACTCTCCGTGTCTCCTCTGGACATGTCCAAATGTCTCGCTTTTCTCTTTCTGTCTCCAAAACCTCCCCACTGACAGCATTGTATTTAATTTAATTTTTTAATAGATTAATAATTGCCAAACCCCTTTCTGGCAGATTTGTAATTGGATTTTAATGAGAGTGATAAAAGACAGTCATGAAACAAATAGATTTTTAATGGTGGAGAACAAAACACAGAAGCTTGTGGGAATCAGAGTCAGAGATGTAAATGTTCTGAGAAGACGAACGTTGGCTTCACAAACTGCAGGTCGTTCTTCGCTCCTCCGGCCGACGTGACGGAGCTCTTAATTGTGCTGTTTTTGTTCTCTAGTCATTAGAAATGGGTAATGAGCCTCAAAGCACCTGCAGATAAAGTCACGGTGGTTCGCTGGAGACCCAGAACCTCAGAAATGTCTTCATAACCCTTTGTAGATATTTCTAGAAATCTTCACCAGTTCTCCTCTTTCTGTTCCAGGGTTGATCGTCATGGTGTGCTGCGTGTTGAGACATTTTCCCCATCACTGCTGGGAAAGCGTTAAGTGGGGTTAAGTTCTCCGAGGTCGGTTAACTGAGCCTAAATAAAGAGAAAGTGAAAGTGATCTTACATCTCAGTTAAATCCTCTTTCTGTTCCAGGGTTGATCGTGATGGTGTGCTGCGTGTTGAGACATTTTATTTATCACTGCTGGGAAAGTTTGATTGAAATTAGATTCTAAAACTGGGCCTAAATATCAACTATTGTACTTTTAGCTGCTCCTGTTGTGTCCCCACAGTGGGTCACCCATCTCCTTGTCTTTCTGTCCTCTGCATCTTCCTCTTTCACACCGTCCTCCTGCAGGTCCTTTTTAACCACCTCCAGAAACCTCCTATTTGGTCTTCCTCTCTCCTTCTTTCCTGACAGCTCCATCCTCAACATCATTCTCCTGATAGACTCCTCGTCTCTCCTCTGGACATGTCCAAACCAATAGTCTCACTTCTCTGACTTCTTGTCTCCAATCCTGTCCATGCCCATCACAACTGAAGCTTGTGGGTGAAATCCCAGACCAGTAGATTAATTTGCAATACCCTCGAGCAAGGTACCGTCCACATCGCTGCTCTCTGGGTGCTGGATATGATGCCCCCTGCTGGACAGTGTGTGCGGGTTAAATACAGAGGATGTATTTCATTCTCTATGTGCTGTTTTCACAATGACTAATAGTCACTTTCACTTGACAATCTGTCTGATCGCCACTGTGTGGACATTAAGTGTCCTTGTTGTCCTCCTCGATCACTCCTTCTTCTGCTACATCCACCGTAACAACACTGTAATAATGTTTCTCTTCGTTCTGTGTTTTTTTCCCCATAGCCAACACCACGTTACCCACCCAGCAGCGCCACAGGACCATCGTCCAGCAGGCGTCCGGCGGCGGTCAAGAGTGTCCCGACACGCTGTTTGAGGAGAGGGAGTGCGAAGCCCTTCCTTGGTGTCCCACCTACAGGTCCAATACAAACACTCTTTATCTGCTTGTTGAAGCGCCTCAGTGTTCACATATCAGCCAATAAGAGCTCTGATTCATTTTTAAGCCGTCGGGGACGCAATTAGAAGCTGCTCGCACCGTGTGCATGTTTGACTCGGGAATATTTAAAGCGTCTGCATGTCGCGTAAACATTTTGGGCTCCTTCTATTTGCATGCTAAACACCTGCGGTGTGAAATAAGGTGTGAGTGTCTGAGCTGCTGGCAGCCGTTCAGATGTTTTACAAGCGAGACAAACTGCCGCTGCGACTCTGCTGGTTTTCTCTCAGGTGGAGGGCACACAAATGGCACTCCTGCACTCTGGTGCCAGAGTCTGTTCGGCAGGGGACGAGTGGAGCGGGTGAATCCTGCGGAAGAGGACTGGAGACGAGAGGCAAGAAAATAAACACAGAAAACACAGGAGAATAACACACTCGCCATTTTATTACACTTACCATGTGAAGCACAGAGCTGTCTGTCCATCAATGTATCCATTTATCAATTAATCTGTCTGTCTCTCTGTCTGTCCATCTATGTATCCATTTATCAATTAATCTGTCTGTCTGTCTGTCTATCCATCCATCCATTTATCAATTAGTCTGTCTCTCTGTCTGTCTATCTATCCATGCATCCATTTATCAATTAGTTTGTCTGTCTTTCTGTCTGTCTGTCCATCTATGTATCCATTTATAAATTGATCTGTATGTCTGTCTGTCTGTCTATCTATCTATCTATCTATCTATCTATCTATCTATCAATCTGTCCATTTGGCCTCTCTCTCTATCTATCCATCCATCCATCCATCCATCCATCCATTAGAAGCAAGAAAAAATAATAAATAATGAAAAATTGCTTTACATAATTGAACACTTAATGGCCACTTTATTAGAAACACCTTGTGATGCATAGAGCTGACAGTCTGTCTATCTGTCTGTCTATTTATCAATATGTCATTTGTCTGTCTGTTTGTCTGTCTAGTTATTTATATGTCATCTATCTGTCTGTCTGTCTGTCTGTCTGTCTCCTCGTCTCCTCCACCACATAGTGAAGTCAGGTACCTGTTGTGATAGTACTACCTGTGCTGTTTGAAGGGCCTTGTTTACACACATGTTCTCACGCTGCTGTTTTCTGCCTCGTTGGTAAATCTGGCATGAAGGGCGTCTACAGCCTGGCGTCTACGCTCCACACTGGCTGTAAATAAACACAGACATTCGAGAGGCACTTAACGGCCCCATGACCCTCCGAGGCGTCTGGGCTCCAGATTTACAGCACACTTCCACTGAATCACTGCCGTCGCTGCACATTAAAACCCACCTGCCTCTATTTTCAGGCTCCAAACGGACTCCATTAATGAGTCATTATCTCAACATTACACTCACAAACAGATAAAACGATCATTTAACTTTTCTAAACATGTTCATTTCATTCCTGGAGATATTTTGTTGTTTTGTAAACAATCCAGAAATGGATTAAAATATTACGTGATCTTCTCGTAAAGGTGTAGGAACATTGCTGTGAGATTTTGTTTGCATCCAGCCAGGAGAGATTTATGTTTAATTTTGAACGCTGTCAGAAAAAGAGAGCTAGTTGGGCAGATCTTTAGTTGTTGGGGTCCATCTGTCCTTCTGTCCATCTCTCTGTCCACCTGATGAATATCTTTAACTATTCTTAATGAAAGTTCCATTTCAGCAAAGGTTGACAAAATAATTTCCAACGTCCTACTGACAGCTTATTCATAGTTTTCATGTGACATCACGCCCTTAAAGCTCCGCCCATCTGGAGGGCAAAACAGATCTTCCTCCACTGCCCTCCATGGGTGTTTATCAGAGTTGTTTTTACAAAACTCTGGATAGTTGTGTGTAATTGGACGCCCAAACCGATGATGCTGAACTTCTACAAAATCCCAACAGAGAGACAAAGTCCAGAGGAGACGGTGGACTTATGTTGGACATGTCTCTGTCTCTGGGGAGGGAATGAAAGAATGGACACTAGTGGTTCACACGTCTTCACAGTGAATGATTTCGGTTTTTAATGATGGTGTTTTTATTTGTATGTTCACCACGTCGTTCAGGTTCAGACGGGCTGCGTCCCAAACCGCACACTTCTACACTTTACACACTACATTACTGAGTGTGTCCAGTGGTTGTGCACTATTTAACACTTTAGTGTGTGTCCAGTTTGGGACACGGTTGTGTGAACAGTGATGTAACGAAGGATCAATAAGAAGTTCTCCAGCTAAAGATCTTCATCTTCAGTCTGAAAACTTAACGATGGTTTTTGGAAAGAAGAGGGACGCTCGCTAACGTTAGCTAATTATCGCTCGTCTTTCCTTAAATAATGAAGAAAATACAGTCCATCGTATACATACAACATAATGAACCTGTCCCCGGTGAAGACACTCACAGCCGTCTGTCCGTCAGCGAACAGGTGCTGTTTAGGGACTGAGAATCTTACAGTTTGTCCTCTGCCTTTGTTTTTCTTCTGTTGAAAAGTGATATCAGTTTATGTTTGCAGGATTTTTTTGTCCTCTGGTGCTCTGTGCCAATCACAAGACAGAAATTTATGAAGAGACAGAGACTAAAGCAGGAGAAGCAGTGATGAGCAGCATGCAGGAGTGGAAGGACTTTTTGTTTGAAGCCTTAAATAAAACTTAAAACTAAAACTAAAACAACTTTTAGCTGTTGAGATATTAAGAAAATGCCTCCAAATCAAAGGGACAAACAACAAAGGAAGGTGTTTAGACCACACTTCAAAAATAATCTTACATTTCAAAGTCATTGTAAATTACTTTTTGTTTGTTGTTATTTTTTAACTGTTACAATGAATCGTAGTTTTAAAATACGTACCAAATATTCTCCAGTTTGTTTAGTAGCAAACTCTGATTTCTTCAAAACTCTGTCCACATTCTGCAGGTTTTGTAGGCAAACACACACTGACTGTCTTTATTCTGCATGGAAACATCTTCTGTGTCCTTGAGGACGGACGCCATGTGATAGCTGTGAGGAAAAAGCATGTGGTTTTATTTTGAAAGGCTTACTTTGAAGGTCTGATTAAGGCACTTCTGCACTTCTTCAAGACTCACTGTCCCATTTAGTACCATTAAACTTGAAGCCCAACCCAAAACCAAGGGTTCTCCATGCACTGAGTGGGACATTCTAAACATTCTGGCTTCCCGGCTTCACTGAGAACCGGAGCAGAAGGAGTCAAAACCTGCTGCTGATGTTTTCTGTGGAGCTGACCTGGTCAAGCTCCAGCTTTTATCCTCTCTGATGCTGTAGATCTTCTGAGTGCTGCTTAACAGACCTCCATCTATCCATTCTTCCATCCATCCATCCTTCCACCCTTCCATCCACCCACCCACCCTTCCATCCATCCATCCACTAACCCACTCACCCACCCACCCTTCCATCCATCCATCCACTAACCCACCCTTCCAACCATCCACCCACCCTTCCATCATCCATGCATCCATCCATCCACCCACCCTTCCATCCGCCCTTCCATCCACCCATCATCCATCCATCCATAACTCCACCCATCCATCCATCCACCCACCCATCATCCATTCAACCATCCATACATCCACCCACCCTTCCATTCATCCTTCCATCCATCCTTCCATCCATCCTTCCAGCCATCCTTCCATCCTCCCACCCACCCATTCATCCATCCATACATCCCCCCACCCACCCTTCCATCCATCCATCCATCCATACATCCATCTGTCCATACATCCATCCATCCGTACATCCGTCCCTCCTTCCCTCCATCCATCCCTCCTTCCCTCCATCCATCCATCTTCCACCCATCTATCCATCCATCCATCCCTCCATCCATCCATCCTTCCATCCATCCGTCCATCCATCTTCCACCCATCTATCCATCCATCCATCCCTCCATCCATCCATCCATCCATCCATTCATCCATCAAAAAGAAAAAGTGAATTCATTAATATTTAATTTCATGAAATACTAAAGAAATAATTAGGGAGAAATAATTCATTTGGATGTCCTTATTAGCATTGGTTGTTTAATTATTGAGGATTAATAATAAATGAATTAATTAAATATACTTTTTTATTTAATAGAAAAAAAAGTGCTAGTTTCTTCCCCAAAACTACTCCTGTTGAGCTGAAAATTAGAAAAGCTGAAAAAGATGACTTTTTTTTTCTCCTTTGCTCTGTTACTATTTTGAACCCTCCGGAGTGATGAAGAGGGTTATTTGGGGGGGGTTGGGGTCGTTAAGGTGACAGGTATAATTTCGTCAGATGTTATTTGCACTCGGTCTGATATAGCTGACATTTAGTTGACCTTCCCTGGTTTGTTGATGCGTTCGGTCGGCACAGAGGAATTAAGATGACATTTTTATTCGGAGTCAGAGGTCAGAGATCCGGCAGATATTGAGTGTGTTCATTAAAATTAATGAGGCCGTTCATTAGAAATAATAGGAAAATTGGAAAAGTCATCTTGACACAAGAAAAAATGTGAAGATCCACAATCTCCTGATTATAAAAAAACTTATTACTGGACTCCCTCTCCGACTGCACGGCTCTTATACAGACTGAGGATCCGTCTGTCTTTATAAAGAGACGCTTTAAATTCTGCTCTGTTGCTAAACTGAAGACTGAAGCGATTTGGACGTCGCTTTGTTTCTGTGAAAATTAAAGTGAAAGTGAAGATTTGTTATTTTGAACACATCTCTCCAGCTCTCCTCCACCTCTCTCCAGCTCTCCTCCACCTCTCTCCAGCTTTACTTGACATCTCTCCAGCTCTCCTCCACCTCTCTCCAGCTTTACTTGACATCTCTCCAGCTCTCCTTCACATCTCTCCAGCTTTACTCAACCTCTCTCCAGCTCTCCTCATCCTCTCTCCAGCTCTCCTCCACCTCTCTCCAGCTTTACTTGACATCTCTCCAGCTCTCCTCCACCTCTCCAGCTTTACTCGACCTCTCTCCAGCTCTCCTCATCCTCTCTCCAGCTCTCTTTCACATCTCTCCAGCTTTCCTCCACCTCTCTCCAGCTCTCCTTCACATCTCTCCAGCTTTACTCGACCTCTCTCCAGCTCTCCTCATCCTCTCTCCAGCTCTCCTTCACATCTCTCCAGCTTTACTCGACCTCTCTCCAGCTCTCCTTCACATCTCTCCAGCTTTACTCGACCTCTCTCCAGCTCTCCTCCACCTCTCTCCAGCTCTCCTTCACATCTCTCCAGCTCTCCTCTACCTCTCTCCAGCTCTCCTCTACCTCTCTCCAGCTCTCCTCTACCTCTCTCCTGCTCTCCTCCACCTCTCTCCTGCTCTCCTCCACCTCTCTCCAGCTCTACTCCACCTCTCTCCGAATGCAATCATTGAAAATCTGTTGTTTAAAATGTTCTTTAAAATGAACCACAGACGAGTCTGAGGATAAAAACAGTAAATAAATAACTTTTCTTTAAATGCGGTCAGTCTTCAGTCCCACAGACTCCGTCGCTCTTCAGGGTTAAACATCTTGTTTTCTGAGAACCTGAGAGAGTCGTCCTCACTCTTTCATGGATCAATGATGGTTCTGCTTGTTTCTCTGGTTTTAGTCAGAAACTCTGGATGGGAAGCTGCTGTGGTAACAGGTTTATGTTTTTAGTGGAACCGTAAAATCAAATCGCTACTGATTCTATTTCGGTCCGTTTCATCGGGTCACCCTGTTTCCCGCGGCTCTGCTTTTACACCATGAAGAGAAGTGTGTACAGTGTTGTTACACTCCTTACTAAAACAACCCCAGATCTTAATCCATAACTGGCCCGCTAACACCAGGGGGGTTTATCACCCCAGCACATCATCTTAAAGACTTATCATAAGTAATGTTCATAAACTCTCTTCTAAAAGTGAATATCTTTTAAAACAGCAATATTCAAATTTTATATTTACCATTTCACTTAATTTATTTATTAATTCATTTATTCATTCATGAAAACACGGAAAAAATAAACCAGCTACTTAATAATGTTTATTCATTTGTTTGTTTTATTTATTTATTTATTTGGTTGGTTTTTTGTTTCTTTTTGTCTGTTGTTTGCAATAGCCTGTGCTCACTATCATCCACTCAATGGTGAGATTAATGTTTATAAAAATATGTTGATTTTCTTTGCTGTAAGCAGTGCTGACGCTGATGATGTTACAAACAGCTGATAATTGTCATGAAAATAGAAATAAAATAGAAATGAAAATAGAAATAGAAAAATTTTATAATTAGATTCTTCACAGAAATACAGTCACCCAAAGCTAATCATATATTTTTATTTATAATAATGGACCGGAATCGAAAGCTCACTTTCATTATTTCTACAAAAATCCGTGACCTAGTTCTTCTGATAGTTTGTACTGTTAAGATGTGAGATACAGTCTTTAATCCAGATATAATAAAATATCAAACTGCATTTTTTTTCTATAGAAATTGACTGTAGCTTCTGCCTTGGTTGTGCCACTTATTTATGTTCGATGAAGTCCAAACACTCCCATTCATGAACTCCAAACAACCATATTAATGCTGAATAGCCCCGCCCACTGATTACATCTGGCCACACCCACTAACTCAATACAGCCGCACCCAGTAACATGTTGCTCCTCCCTCTGATGCATATTCATGAGAAAGAGAAGAACATTTTCCATCACACTAGTCATGCACTGCATGTTTACAGAGGCTGGAAAACCCAGAGGTTGCAAATGTAAACTTGCAAGTGTAAATTAAAAAGTACAGGAATGAACTGAGAGTGTAAAGTAAAAGTACAGGAATGTACTGAGAGTATAAAGTAAAAAGTACAGGAATGTACTGAGAGTGTAAAGTAAAAGTACAGGAATGTACTGAGAGTGTAAAGTAAAAAGTACAGGAATGAACTGAGAGTGTAAAGTACAGGAATGAACTGAGAGTGTAAAGTAAAAGTACAGGAATGTACTGAAAGTATAAAGTAAAAGTACAGAAATTTACTGAGAGTATAAAGTAAAAAGTACAGGAATGTACTAAGAGTGTAAAGTAAAAGTACAGGAATGTAATGGGAGTGTAAAGTAAAAGTACAGGAATGTACTGAGAGTGTAAAGTAAAAGTACAGGAGTGTACTGAGAGAGTAAAGTAAAGTACAGGAATGTACTGAGAGTGTAAAGTAAAAGTACAGGAATGTCCTGAGAGTGTAAAGTAAAAGTACAGGAACGTCCTGAGAGTGTAAAGTAAAGTACAGGAATGTACTGAGAGTGTAAAGTAAAAGTACAGGAATGTCCTGAGAGTGTAAAGTAAAAGTACAGGAATGTCCTGAGAGTGTAAAGTAAAAGTACAGGAACGTCCTGAGAGTGTAAAGTAAAAAGTACAGGAATGAACTGAGAGTGTAAAGTAAAAGTACAGGAATGTACTGAGAGTATAAAGTAAAAAGTACAGGAATGTACTGAGAGTGTAAAGTAAAAAGTACAGGAATGAACTGAGAGTGTAAAGTACAGGAATGTACTGAGAGTGTAAAGTAAAAGTATAGGAATGTACTGAGAGTGTAAAGTAAAAGTACAGGAGTGTACTGAGAGTGTAGAGTGAGACGTGTCTCCTCTGAAGGACGTCTGGAGCGTCTGTCTGTGCTGAAAGTGAACTGAATCTCACTCCATATTAATAGAATTAAAGACTATTAAAGCCTCGAACTTCAACTCCAATAAAAACAATCTACTGAAAATAATCCACATGAACTTCACCGCTTCACTTTCATCACCGTCTCTACTAGTTCTCCATCACGGACACACACTCCACACACCCTGAACTCCACCGTCCACTCTCCCTGTCCTCTCTCTCACTCTCCTTCACTCTGTCCTGCACCGATGGACACACAGAGGGACGTCCTTTCTGTGTTTGTGTCCATTTAGTCTAAGACGGTCTGGATGTTGGGAAAATGATGGAGGATAAAAATAGGAGTCTGTTCTGAAAATGGAAGAAAGGACGGATATTTGAAAGAAAATGTTGGGAGGAAAAGGAAAAAGTGTATAAACACTCAAAGTTCCTTAACACTCTTTTTAAACACAATAACAAAGCATCCCGCTGTGTGTCCATCGGTGCAGGACAGACGGAAGGAGATGAAAGAGAGAAGACGGGGAGGGTGGACGGTGGAGGAAAGTACAGCCCTGTACTTTTTCACTGGTAGTAAAATGACTGCATAGAGTACTTTTTACTTTTACCTGACTTTTCTTTTGTCCCCAATAATAAGTAGGAATATATGGACTTTTGTCCTTTCTGGAGAAGTGAAAGGTTTTTACTTTTTCAGTTCATGAAATATTCTGCAGACAGCTGCCCATTATCTAATGCTCAGCCGATTCTCACGACTGTGTATTTACCTGAAGGATCTCCGGTGCTGAAACGAACTGAAATTGGATTTTCTCACAGTCTAAAATTAGAAACTGCTATTAAGCAGTCATTCTGATGAAAGGCGCCGAGGGAGGGAGTGCAGCGGGTCTATGGGCTCTTTAGTGCCCTGTGCAGTTAATGAGGGACGAAGTGAATGGACAGGAAGGACTCTTTTTCATTTTTCTTTTTTTTGTTAACTGGGTGAAAAAAGTTCCCCAGCTTGTCCTTTTGAGCAGTCAGCAAACATTGTCACCTTTGTAAGTGGCTGCATTATTAAAGCTGATCCCTGTCACAGTCCCAGATAAGAATAAAATGATAACGGTGGGATGGAGTGGTAGCAGTGCTGCACAACGAGGGAGGACAGAGAGAGAGAGGGAGAGAGAGAGGGAGGGAGGGGGGAGGAATAATTATGCTAAAAATGGACGACCCACGTTCCAGTCAGTCATTCCTGTCACTTGCTTTGCTTAAAGAGAGAGAGAGAGAGAGAGAGAGAGAGAGAGAGAGAGAGAGAGAGAGTGGGAGACAGAGAAAGAAAGAAAGAGACACAAAAGAGAATGAGGCAGAGAAAAAGAGAGAAACAAAAAAGAGTGAGGCAGAGAAAAAGAGAAAGAGAGAGAGAAAGAAAGACAGATATATATATATATATATATACAGAGAGAGAGAGAGAAGAAGACAAAGAAAAAGAGAGAGTAACAGAGATAGAGAGAGAGAGAGAAAGAAAAATGAATATATATATATATACAGAGAGAGAGAGAGAGAGAGAGAGTGCGAGAGAGAGAGGGAAAGACTAAGAAAAAGAGAGAGTAACAGAGAGATAGAGAGGAAGAGAGAAAGACAAAGAAAAAGAGAGTAACAGAGAGAGAGAGAGAAAGAAAGATGCATATATATATATATACAGAGAGAGAGAGAGAGAGAGAGAGGGAAAGACTAAGAAAAAGAGAGAGCGAGAGAGAGAGAGAGAGGGAGAGAGAGAGAGAGGATTAGAAAACCACGTTGTCATCGTCTCGTTGTCCTGGAAATGAAGCGTTTCAGCTCTAAACTCAGATTTAGTTTTGCCCTTTAAAGCAGAGAAACGAGTCAGTCGAACAGTGGACGCCTGATAAGGAGGTTATTTTGGTCCTCGGTCTGTTTGAAAGTAGACTAAACTCTTCGTCTGTCGTCCTCGGTCGTGCTTGTGAGCCTCTTTGATCTCATTTCTGAGAGACATTTATTTCCTCTTTTTCTGATGACCTCTTCCTGCAGAAACCAAGAAAAATCAAGATTTGGTCTTGATCTGGTCCAGTGTTTAGGGATGAGGCTCCAGGAAGGTTGTGGGTTTGAATCTCGGTAGGTTGGCATGAGGTTCCCTTGAGCATGGCATTGCCCCCATCACTGCTACCTGGGTGCTGGATATGCCTGCCCCCTGCTGGACGGTGTGTGTGGGTTAAACACAGAGAACTGGTACCTTGATACCTGTCCTCCCTTTCACTCACACTCATGTATTCTGTCTTTGTCCAACTCACTTTCATTCCTCTCCTCTCTAGAGCAGATCTCCATCTCTCCAGGTTCTCCTCAAGCTGCTTCCTACTCACTGCAGATCACAATATCATCAGCAAACATCTAACCATCATGTCACCATTAGCCCAACAAAGAATACAATACTCTCTCCTGCCTTCAAAAACAGCCAAAACATCTTCCAAAAATGAAGACTTTTACTCCATCAGTGGCACTTTTGACCCGAAACGTCCGACATGCTTCTGTCATGAACACGGCTGCTGGACCGACACCCTTTTGCAGATCCTGAAATAAATTTAATGGAAAGAAAGTTGAGTGCGATCGAAAGGGAATGAAACACTCGTTCTCCTTCGTTCTGTCCTCCCACACAGCCCAGCGGGTCACAGGGCAAAATTTACAAGTCGAATGGGAATCAATAAGACATGTGTTGGTAGATCGGAGCCTCTCGGAAGAAACAGGGGGTCATTAACACCAAGAAACGCCCACAGAGAAGACGTGCCGTGTCGGAGCGTGGAAGACGAAGGATCAGATTCGATTTCAGTCCCATAAAAAGAGCAGCAGCTCTGCAAATATCGCCCAGCATCCTCGTTCTCCGGCTTGCCGTGACATTTTCCCACCATGTGTGTGTAATTGCGTTGTTCTGTGTGGAAAATTAGAGAAAGTTTCTGTGGTTTCGCTAACGTGGGGACAGCTGCGTGACTGATGTCGGCACAGGCATTGGTTTCAGACTCTAAAAATGGCCCATGCTTTGATCTGACAGAAGTGATCTTCTGGAAATACTTTTATAATTGTGGAATATCATCAACATCAGAGTTAAAATTAGGATGAATGTAAGTCTTGGCAAAAGGGAAAGTCATTAACCTTGAAACACAAACCTTGAAAGCACGGCTAGTTGAAACGATGGCGCTGCTTTTGTAGTTGATGATAAGTACAAAAATGTGATGACTGAGTCAGAACATCTCCAACTAGTCAGGTTTCATGGGTCTGCATTGTTTATGACCTACCAGAAGTGGGTCCTGGACAGAAGCACATGGTAGCAATGTGGTCCCATTCCATAATAGAGCGTTTGTAGCCCAACCTTCTGTGTAGGAACACAGTGCAGTAGTGTACAGGACTGTAGACTGGTCAGACTGTCCACCAGTGAAGCTCCTAAAATGGACATGTGAACTGGACCATGGAGCGATAGAAGAAGTTGGCCTGGTCTGATGGATCAAGTTCTTCTTTCCATCATGTGGACAGCTGGGTATGTGTCCCTGGGGAAGAGATGGGACCAGGATGCACTCTGGGAGATGTTCTGGACAATGAACTGCTGGGAAACTTTGCGTCCTGCGTTCATGTGGACCTTACTTCTCACCTAAAAGTTGCTGCAGACTAAGTTTCCTATTCATGGTGATGGTGTCCCTTAATGGCAGTGTCCTCTTTCAGCAGGACAACACTCCCTCACACTGAAACACTCTTCAGGAACTGACAGAGGAGCAAAGAGTTCAAGGTGTTCCTCCAAATCCCAAAATGTCAATCCCATCATCTGTGGGACAAACTAGGACCCATCTCCCAACTTACAGGACCTAAAAGACCTACTGCTAGAACCACAGCACACCTTCAGAGGTCTTGAGGAATTCAGGCTTTGACAGCGTGATTCCAGGCTGAACAAAGCTTCAGCTTCAGCATTTAATCAGGTCCATTTTTTTTATCTTCTGGCCATCGGAGTCAGCTATACAGTTAACTCGTGGAGATACAAGGCACAAAAGATAAGTGGATCAGTAGTGTTTATATAGCAATGATTTAAGTAATATGTTTTGTTTATATTAATATAAATATTTTATATTAATATGTTGTTTTATCTTTTAGACTTTGTCTTGGTAAGGTGTCCTAAAACAAAAAACCCTTCAACAGAAGTGTCAAAGTGTCACATCGTGGCTTTAATGAGGACGCAGAAGTCTTCATAATGAGCATTAAAGCAGGTGGGGTTTCAGCCTCTCTGCTTCTGTCCTGCCGCTGGGAGACCAAGAGACATTTCAAATACAGCAGCTTACCCGTCTTAATTCTTCTGCTTGTGCAATTTTCTCTTTTCCATTCTTGCATTCTTAGTGGGAGGGGCCTTCATTAGACATGTTACATACCACAGTAACAAATTCCAGATAAAGATAAATGTATATAAACATCATTTTAATAAACACATATATATACAGTATCTCACAAAAGTGAGTGCACCCCTCGCTTTTGTAAATATGTTATTATACCTTTTGATGGGACGACTCTGAAGACAGGACACTCTGATCCAGTGTAAAGTAGTCGGTGTGTTCAGCTTGTAGAAGAGTGTAAATTTACTGTCTCCTCAAAATAACACACAGACATTACTGTCTAAACCACTGGCAACAAAAGTGAGTTCACCCCAGAGTGAAAAATCTCCACATCGTGCCCAATTAGCCATTTCCCTCCCCGGTGTCATGTGACTCGTTAGTGTTAACAAGGTCTCAGGTGTGAATGGGGAGCAGGTGTGTTAAATTTGGTCTTATCACTCGAGCACTCTCTCATACTGGTCACTGGAAGTTCAACATGGAACCTCATGGAGAAGAACTTTGAGGATCTGAAAAAAAGATTAGTTGCTCTACGTAAAGATGCTTCGGCTATAAGAAGACCGACACCCTGAACCTGAGCTGCAGCACGGTGGCCAAGACCAAGAACAGAACCGGTTCCACTCAGAACAGGCCTCGCCATCAGAAGCTGAGTGCAGGTGCTCAGAGTCATATCCAGGTTGTCTTTTGAAGATGGACGTATGAGTGCTGCCAGCATTGCTGCAGAGGCTGAAGGGGTGGAGGATCAGCCTGTCAGTGCTCAGATCAGACACCACACACTGCATCAAACTGGTCTGCAGGCTGTCGTCCCAGAAGGAAGCCTCTTCTAAAGATGGAAGAAGAGGCTACGGGGCAGCGGTGGCCTAGCGGTTAGGGCGTTAGCCGCATGATCGGAGGATCGGGGGTTCAAACCCCTTCCCAATAGGTTGCCCTGAGGTACCCTTGAGCAAGGTACCATCCCCATCACTGCTCCCCGGGCGCTTTCAATAGCTGCCCACTGCTGCACGGGTTTGAGTGTGCATGGGTAAAATGCAGAGGTCCAATTTTGTTGTGGTTCATGTGTGCTGTGCCGTGACCTCGCAATGACAAGGGTTGTCACTTTCACTTTTTTTTCACTTTCACAAGAAAGCCAACAAACAGTTTGCTGAAGACAAGCAGACTCAGGACATGGATTACTGGAACCAGGTCCTGTGGTCTGATGAGACCAAGATGAACTTATTTGGTTCAGATGGTTTCAAGCGTGTGGTGGCAACCAGGTAAGAAGTACAAAGACAAGTGTGTCTTGCCACAGTCAAGCATGGTGGTGAGAGTGTCATGGTTTGGGGCTGCATGAGTGCTGCCGGCACTGGGAACCTACTGTTCATTGAAGGAACCATGAATGCTAACATGTACTGTGACACTGAAGCAGAGCACGATCCCCTCCCTTCAGAAACTGGACCACAGGGCAGTGTTCCAACATGATAACGAACCCAAACTCACCTCCGAGATGAGCACCGCCTCGCTAAAGGAACTGAGGGTGAAGGTGCTGGACAGGCCAAGCATGTCTCCAGATCTAAATCCTATTGAGCATTTGTGGGGCTTCCTCAAACAGAAAGTGGAGGAGTGCAAGGTCTCTAACATCCACCAGCTCAGTGATGTCATCATGGAGGAGTGGAAGAGGATTCCAGTGGCGACCTGTGAAGCTCTAGTGAATTCCATGCCCAAGAGCGTTCAGGCAGTGCTGGAAAATAATGGTGGCCACACTTGACACTTTGGGCACAATGTGGACATTTATCACTCAGGGGTGAACTCATTTTTGTTGCCAGTGGTTTAGACATTAATGTCTGTGTGTTGAGTTATTCTGAGGGGACAGCAAATTTACACGGTTCTACAAGCTGATCACACCGACTACTTTAGACTGGATCAGAGTGTCCTGTCTTCAGAATCATCCCATCAAAAGATCTAATAAAATATTTACAATATTTAAATAGTTACAATATTACAATTTATAATATTTCACTTTTGTGAGATACTGTATATATATATATATATATATTTATATTAATATTATATTTATATTTAAGTTTTTTTAAATTTACATGCAATGCTCTAAATATGACTGCAACAGGCTGCAAAGTGCCTAAAAAAGGTTCTAGATAAAGGGGCTCCAACTAATCACCATCCTGATCATCTGGAATCATCCGCACGTTTCTTCACTACTTCATGTCTTAAGTTGGACACTTTGCTCAGCTTGAAGGTTAAGACGTAGATCACTGTGTGGATTAACCAAAAAAAAAACAAAAAAACAATCAAACTGCTCAGGTACAGAGACTGGACTGAAAATGAGAGACAACAACACTGTCCTTCAGGAAGATCTACAGATCTTATCCTCAAGCATACAAGATGGGGTAGGCTCAACACTTAGACAAGAACAGAAATGTAATTTGTAGATTCTTAAGCTCTGCTTTTGCTTTTGTTAGTTTGCTGCTCATTGATTTTTTTAATATCTATCTTTTTCTGCTGAAGGTGCTAAATGTAGCTTTTTTTTTAAACAGTCACATGTTCTTTCAGGTTCTCATATTCAGCAGGAGATGCAGGGCTTCAGCCTGCCATGTTTCTATGGGTCAAATTAGGTAACAATGATGAAAACATTTGTTCTAAACTCATTAACTCGAACAGCCCCAGTAATAATTACAGAATGAAAATCACATAAATGGCAACAATTATAACTCTTATTTATAACTTTATTTGTCATTTTCACAGCAATAGCGCAGTAATTATCATGGCCTGGGTAAAAGTTCATTGTTATGCAGCAGGTCCTTTCGGTGGCGTCGGATTGTCCAGAGCAGATATGAAGTGTCTCTTTAATTGCCTTTGTGTAACTCTGAGCACTTGGCTATTAGTCATATGGTCAATAGTTCCCGTGTAATCGCTTGTATGTAATTAAGCTTAAAGAGCAGCTCCCCGCCGGCGTCTTTATTTCTTCTCTTACTTCTCTCTCACTTCATTCCAAAAACAACAGCTGTTCAGCCAAGGGGTGACATTAGCACCGCTTATAAAACTTTAATCATACAAAACAGAATCAGCGTTTATGAGAAATCCGGTCTATGAATAAATAAATCTGGAGAATGTCGAAAGCACTAAACTGGACTTTGTAATGTCTGTTCTCAGCAAGGCATCAGCACGTGGTACGCTGGAGAACCTGCAGTGTTTAATCCAGGGTAGCTTCAGACTTTCCACCACTGCTTTTGGCATTTTGGATGGTTTTATGTACATGACTGATGCAGCAAGGAGCAGCCATATCCAGTGCCCAGAGAGCAGCAATGAGGACAGTACCTTGTTCAAGGGATCCTGAAGTCAGACCATCGAAGGCAACAAGAGCACTTCCGCTGATCCAGATCTCTGTTGCAAGACTCACCTTCAACCTTCCTAAATTCTACACACTACACCACTACAATGGGTTCTGCACTGGTTCTCTGTGGCTGACGGTTCAAATCCTTCATACCTTCAAGGCCAAGAATGGAGTGTAGGGCTAGGTAGGAGAATTTAGTCCCTAAGGAATTCCTTGAAGAGATGTGTCTTCAGACGTGTCTTCAGACGATGCTTGAAAGACTCCTCAGTGCAGGAAGATTCCAGCACTGAGGAGCCGGGATGGAGAAAAGTCTTGATGCAGGACTTTTGAGGAGTGGAGGTTCAGGATGAGAGATGTTTGATGTCCTGAGGGGAGGAGAAGAGACGTGAACATCAAGCACGGGTCAACCTGAACCTGCAGTCTTCAAAAGAAGAAGACGTCTGGAGACCCGAATGTTCTAGGAACATCTCTCTCTCTCTCACTCTCTCTCTCTATCCGTCTCTCTCTCTCTCTCTCTCTCTCTCTCTCTCTCTCTCTCTCTCTCTCAGCTGAATGAGCGATGAAGGTGTGATCAGGGCTGATTGGTACGAAGATGCAGGTCCATTCTTGGCCTTGAAGGTGTGAAGGAGTTGAAGCTGCAGCTGCTGGAAGCAGATCCTGTAGTAGAAGTGTAGTGTGCAGAATTTAGGAAGGTTGAAGGTTGAAGCTCTTGTTGCTTTCGATAGACAAGTGATTTAGATTTAAGTTAGAGGAATGAAGATCAGATGATAGAAAGCACAGAAGTACGTCACATCTGCTAAATGTGGTGAATGTTTTCCGTTGGAGCTCTGAGCAGGCGTGTATCCGGATATGTTAACGCTGACACACACACAGCTTCCATTTAAACTGGACCTGCTCTGGACAGAATTCATTCACAGAAAGGTTCTTTAATTCAACCATTTTCAGGTAAACCAGTTACTTAAACCCAGTCATATATTCAAACCATCCCAATGTTGTTGTTTTGTTTGTTTGTTTGTTCTTTGACACAAACCTGCAGATTCACCCTCTCGAACTGTAATTAGTCAAACTGCTTCTTCTGGTCAGAGCGTGTGACTCTTGGCTACATCAAGGAATGAAAGACACTCTTTTGAGAAAGTGATTTGAGAGATTAGGGATCCGGTGAAATTTTAATCTCCAGAAATGAAAAGTTTTTGGCCGTAAAATAGCGAAAGATGAAACAGGTCTGTGAAGTGTAAAAATGTAACACTTGGAAAATGTGAGAAACAGTGAGGAATCCTGCTGCGCTGCTCAGGACCTACATGCTGACTGTGAGCTGTGCCACCTACTGGAGAAACTTCAGTGTGTGTGAATGAGTGAGAGGTTTAGTGAGCGAGTGAGAGTTTTAGTGAGTGAGTGAGAGAGAGGTTTTGTGAGTGAATGAGTGAGTGAGTGAGTGAGAGAGTGAGAGTATTAGTGAGTGACAGTTTTAGTGAGTAAAGGAGTGAGTGAGTGAGTGAGTGAGTGAGTGAGTGAGTGAGTGAGTGAGTGAGTGAGTGAGTGAGTGAGAGTTTTAGTGAGTGAGTGAATGAGAGGTTTAGTGAGTGAGTGATTGAGTGAGAGGTTTAGTGAGTGAATGAGTGAGTGAGTGAGTAAGTGAGAGAGTGGGAGTATTAGTGAGTGACAGTTTTAGTGAGTAAAGGAGTGAGGTAGTGAGTGAGTGAGTGAGTGAGTGAGAGGTTTAGTGAGTGAGTGATTGAGTGAGAGGTTTAGTGAGTGAATGAGTGAGTGAGTGAGTAAGTGAGTGAGAGGTTTAGTGAGTGAGTTTTAGTGAGTGAGTGAGAGGTTTAGTGAGTGACTGTTTTAGTGAGTGAGTGAGTGAGTGAGTGAGAGGTTTAGCGAGTGAGTGAGTGTTTTAGTGAGTGAGTGAGTGAGTGAGAGGTTTAGCGAGTGAGTGAGTGTTTTAGTGAGTGAGTGAGAGGTTTAGTGAGTGAGTGAGTGAGAGGTTTAGCGAGTGAGTGAGTGTTTTAGTGAGTGAGTGAGTGGTTTAGTGAGTGAGTGAGTGAGAGGTTTAGTGAGTGAGTGTTTTAGTCAGTGAGTGAGTGAGAGGTTTAGCGAGTGAGTGAGTGTTTTAGTGAGTGAGTGAGTGAGAGGTTTAGCGAGTGAGTGAGTGTTTTAGTGAGTCAGGGAGTGAGTGAGTGAGTGAGTGAGTGAGTGAGTGTTTTAATGAGTGAGTGAGTGAGAGGTTTAGTGAGTGATTGAGAGGTTAGTGAGTGAGTGAGTGAGAGGTTTAGTGAGTGAGTGAGAGGTTAGTGAGTGAGTGAGTGAGTGAGAGGTTTAGTGAGTGAGTGAGTGAGAGGTTAGTGAGTGAGTGAGTGAGAGGTTTAGTGAGTGAGTGAGTGAGAGGTTAGTGAGTGAGTGAGTGAGTGAGAGGTTTAGTGAGTGAGTGAGTGAGTGAGTGAATGAATGATCTTGTTCCTGTTAGTGTTCTTTGCTCCGGTGGGAAGGTTGGGCTGATGGGAGGCGTCACTCTTTATTTCTGAAAGGTAACAGGTGGCTCTGTGTTTGCCAAGTGTATAACTCTTCACCCTCAGCGGCGGCGAAGGTGTTTAGAAAAAAGCTAAAGAGGATCTGAGAGCTCTGCTCGGGAGGAGAAACAAAAGAGCGAGGAGGGAAAAAAAGAATAAAAAAACACAACGGCGCTTATTCTCCACGGCCTTTGTGTCTGTCAGCATCAACATCACTCCAGTCGTTTATATCCTATTTATCGCTCCCGAGCAGTGATGTAACGTTCTGGAAGTTCAAGACGCCATCTGTCCGTTTATGAAGCTGACGACTTTTCTGCACAGAAACCGAAATAGATTCCTCTCAAGCTCTAACCTTCAGTATCTGTACCTGCCAGGTTCTGCAGAAACAGCATCTCTATTAGACTGCTAACCTTCTTTACCCACAATTCATAGCAGCTGCAACAAAAGGAAAATTTAATACGAACAACCTGCAACTCCGGAAGTCAGAAACAGCTCATTTGTGGCATCTTTTAGATATGGGTTTCCAATAAAGTGGCCATTGAGGAAAATAAAAGGTAGGTGTTTCCAATAAAGTGGCCAGAATATACAAGTACAGTGTTTCTAGTAAAGTGGCCATAAATGTTTGGACAAGAAAGAAGTTTTTGAAAAATTTGGACTAAAAAGTAAGTGTTTCTGATAAATTGGACAGAGCCGGAATGCATGAGATCTAAAAGCAGAAAGTCGGTGTTGCCAATAAAGTGGCCAGAAATGTATGCACAAGCTATATGTTTCTGTTAAAGTGGCCAGTAAGTGAAATCACAAGTTAAATGGCAAGAAATGGAAGCAGAAATAAGGTTTCTCCAATAAAGGTGGCCTGAAAAGGAGGAAGAAGTTAAGTGTTTCCAATAAAATGGCCATAAATAGAGTTAGACGTTAGGTGTTTCTAGTAAAGTGGCCAGTGAGTGTAGTGAAGCTGAACGAGTCGTGTTGTGTTTTCGCAGCTCTGAGCTGTGTGGACGAGGATGAAGATCTGGTGTCGGTGTCAGAGTGTGTTCTCTGGGCCAGACCGATGCCTCCTCGTGTCCGGAGCTGCTGGGTGTCCTGCAAAGACGACTGCACCTTCAGCTCCTGGAGCAAATTCACAGAGTGCTCTGGGTGTGGAAGCAAACGCAGCCGTAAACGTACACTCACAGGTGAGACACACACACACACACACACACACACACACACACTAACCATTTAAAGTTACTTTTCAGAACCTTTCCTTCACAGAAACCTTTGAGGTTGGTTTCTTCGATTTGATTTATTAGTTGAGACTAAATCTGGTCCCAGGCTCGATCCTGTTTAGAACGATCTGAGGCTTCAACTGTCTGGAACATCACCAAGTTGTGCAGAAATGTTGACACCCTCTCACATTAACATGTGCTGCTGTTTATCGACTCATATTAGTGACACTACTGACTAACAGAACTGATTATTACTCACTGGTAGCTGCACAGACTCTCTCCCTCGCTCTCGCTCTCTCGCTCTCTCTCACTCACTCTATTTCTCTCTCTGGTTCTTCTCTGGGTTTCTGATGGAGATGGAGGTTGCATGAACTTCATCAGAATGTAGAAGGTGTGAAAAACTGGCTTTTAATTATGTCTAAGCACGTTGACTAGTGTTTTATTTAAGTGTCTGAGTGTCTTGCTGTTTAAAATTTAATGTAATGAAATATTCAGATGCAGTTCAAATGCATGTCCTTAAAGCAGTTAAAATGTCATTATGTCATGTGTTGTGGGTGAGCAGTTCACCCACGTGACCCCCGACTGAAATTCAATTCATCATGATCTCACTGTTCCACTGATTCAGCTGGAAGAGTCACTTCACACAGTAAATCGGAGAAAGCGCTGAACTGAGCCTCTAGTTGTTTCGTGTTCGGAGGGACGAGGACAGACACGGAGTGATAAGGAGTGAGTACATTATAGGGACAGCTCAGGTTGGACAGTGGAGTAAAATACAGCACTGAATACAGGAGTGAGAATGAAAGTGAGGACAGTGGAGTGGTGAGGATGGAGGGAGTGGGGAGGTGAAGGCGTAATAGTTTAAATCCTCGGGATGGACAGTTCAGCGAGTGTGGAAGAGAAGAAAAGAAGAGAGTTCAGGATGGAATGGGTGGAGAAGAGTGGCAGCAGTGATCAATGACAGATGTGTACCTGTGAGAGTGAAAGGGAAGGTTTACAAGATGGTAGTGAGACCAGCTATGTTATACAGGTTGGAGAGTGGTGGTCTTAAAGTTAAAGACGGTGAGATTTTCATCTGGAGGGATGAGGATGGACAGCATTAGGAACGGGTATCTTAGAAGGATACCCGACAAAGTGAGAGAAGAGAAAATTGGTTGGTTTGGACATGTCCAGAGGAGAGATGAGGAATTCCTCAGGAGATGGATGTTGAGCCTGGAGCTGCCAGGAAAGGAGAGGAGGTTTATGGACGTGGTCAGAGAGGACATGCAGGGGCACGGTGTGATGGAGGAAGATGCAGAGAACAGGAAGGAATGGAGATGGACGATCAGCTGTGGCGACCACTATTGAGAGCTGAAAGGAGAAGATCCTCTGATGGATGGCTCGTTTCCATGGCCTGTGGATGAAGATAAACGTGAGAAGCTTCCCGATAGTCGTAGACGTGAAAATAATGAGACCTTGTGTGTGATTCGTGTTGTCTTATGCTCACCGCTGCTTCCACCATTTGTGCTCATAAATGTTTCAGTGCTGCCTCTGGGCTTCTCCTGACTGCTCTTATCCACGAGGCTCTATTAGAGGCAGGATTAGGTCTGTGTTCCATAAACCCACCTAAAAAACAGCTTTTTTCCTGCTTTGACCTGCTCATCATTACGATTCTCACTTAGCTCTTAATTGCCGTTTACTTACAGATTCCATGCTTGCAGCTCCTGGGAAAGAAGCTGTCAATTTGCATAGACGCCAATAAATAAAATGATCCTTCTGAACATAAACAGGGTGCGGTTCTACACCAGGAAGGGATTCTGTTTGGGACACAGCTCGTGCTCAATTCTATCACCTAATTATTTTAGTCCATTAGTCCATTGGTTGGAGACATTTATATTTACGGCATTTAGCAGACGCTCTTATCCAGAGTCCATGTCCTAATTACAGGGACAGTCCCCCCTGGAGAGACTCAGGGTTAAGGGTCTTGCTCAGGGACCCAGTGCTGGTAGTGCTGGACCTTTTGATCCAGAGGACCGTAGGCAAGTACCCTACCACTAGAACACCACCACCCATAAGACATGAGACAAAGTTAAAAAAAAGCAAGACCATGTTGGTTGGACATTTCCAGAGGAGAGATTATATATATTATATATATAGAGAGAGTATATCAGGAGATGGATGTTGAGGTTGGAGAGAGGGAATAGCCAGGAAAGAGGAGAATAGGAAGGTCAAAGAGGAGGTTTGCAGATGTGGTGAAAGAGGACATGCAGAGGGACGGTGTAAAAGAGGAAGATGCAGATAACAGGAAGACATGGAGACAGACGATCCACTGAGGAGACACTTTATGGGAGGAGCCAGCATGAGAAGAAGAACTTGTTAGTCCATTCGTCCTGTGTTTGTGTTTGTAAGATGCTCTGGGGTTAGATGTTGGCAGAAGCCTGCAGACAGGGGTTAAAAAAATGACAAGACAGTGCTGCAAGGACACCTGAGCTCAATACTCACCCAAGCCTTCAAACATGGACGTTACTCCAGTGAAAGTACAGAGACTTGTGTAAAAGTATAAAGAGAGTGTAAAATAAAAGTACAGGAATGTACTGAGAGTGTAAAGAAAAAGTACAGGAATGTACTGAGAGTGTAAGGTAAAAGTACAGGAATGTACTGAGAGTGTAAAGTAAAAGAACAGGAATGTACTGAGAGTGTAAAGTAAAAGAACAGGAATGTACTGAGAGTGTAAAGAAAAAGTACAGGAATGTACTGAGAGTGTAAGGTAAAAGTACAGGAATGTACTGAGAGTGTAAAGTAAAAGAACAGGAATGTACTGAGAGTGTAAAGTAAAAGTATAGGAATGTACTGAGAGTGTAAAGTAAAAGTACAGGAATGTACTGAGAGTGTAAAGTAAAAAGTACAGGGGGTTGGACAGGAAGGAGGGAGAACAGAGGTTGGACAGGAAGGAGGGAGAAAAGGACTTTTACCGATTGGCTAGACAGAGAGACAGAGCTGGGACATGGAAACGTACTCGCAGGTGAACAGAGCGTGTTGAGCAGATGGAAGGAGGACCATGAGATGAATGAAGAGAACAAGAGAGAGCGAAGATTGGATGATGTTTGGTTACTGAACCAGGAAGTGCAGTAGAGCTCCTGAAGGAAACCCACACAGACATGGGATGAACATGTACACTCCACACAGAAAGGACCTGGACCATCCTGTCTGGGAATCAAACCCAGGACCTTCTCACTGTGAGGTGATAGTGCTCCCCACTGCCACCCTGCATATGTGTTTTTCAGGAACATTTTAGTCTGAAAGTGAAGAAATGAAGAAGGATATGTGAGGAGAAGTCTGATGGAATCTCAGAGTCAGTTCTTTGGTGGTAGAACCAGAACAATCTCCTCCCCGAGAGAAGATTTTCTCTCTATTTTCCTTTTAGCTTCATCGCACCTTTTTGTCGTTCACCCCTGGAGCGAATGTGGAGAGTTGTTTTCTGCGCTCATTTTGCTGCTCATTTCCATTCTCAAAGATCCCCCACAGTGAACAATTCCAGCGGAAGATTACAGGGATGTCGTGGAGTCGGTCAGCCTCTCAGCTTCAGATGATTTGTTTCTCTAAAAAAGAAAAGGCGTGATTGGTTTTCATTTACACCCGCAGCTCCTCGTGCCACGAGCTTCTTCTCGCAGTGGAGAGGTTTCAAAGGCCCTGCGCTATGTGATTTATCTAATCCCATCCACTTAAAAATGATCAAGCTTACACGCTTCGGCGATGATCTCAGAATACAGAGAAGACAGAGGAGGAGGGATGGACGAGCTCAGCGAAATCGCGCTGCAGGTTTAATTGAGGCTGTCGGGTGTGGAGCTTCATCAATAATGCAGGTGTAGTGAGTTTGCATCAAGAGCATGACGTCAGGTGCAGCCCTGCTTCAAAGTTTGGGAATATTTTAACATTAACTTGACCAAAAACTTCATCTAATCTCCTGAAAGTGGATGAAGAGGAGCCAATTAAACATTTGAGACAGAAATATTATACTTGTTGAAGAAAATGGTCCAGTTCCATATCTTTGAGGGTCAAAGCATGTATTCAGTGTCTGGTTTGATCTCCTTGTGCAGCAAGAACCACAACAATTTTTACCTTCATGCAGAACAGCTTCTGGGATGTTGGTGGGTCTCCTCACATGAACCGCTCACTTCAGCTCCTTCCTAAACATCAATATCATTCTTCTTCAAACATCATTCGTTTGAATGACTAAAACACATCATCAAGAACAAATGTCCTTAGTTCAGATCATACGTCTCCACGTCTCCCTGTCCTCTGCATCTTCCTCATTCATACCAACCACCTGCATGTCCTCTCTCACCACGTCCATAAACCCCCTCTTTGTCCTTCCTCTTCTCCTCTTTCCTGGCAGCTCCATCTTCAACATCCTCCTGATATACTCCTCGTCTCTCCTCTGGACATGTCCAAACCAACACAGTCTCACTTCTCTCACTTTGTCTCCAAATCATTCAACCTGAGCTGTCCCTCTAATTTACTCATTCCTAACCCTGTCCGTCCTCATCTCATCGGTGCAAATCTCAGCATCTTTAACTCTGATACGTCCAGTTCTGCCTCCTGTCTTTTCATCACCGTCTTCGACACATATAACATAGTTGGTCTCACTGCCATCGTGTAAACCTTCCCAACGTTTCCAAAACAAATAGTCTCACTTCTCCGACTTTGTCTCCAAATCATCCAAACTGAGCTGTCTCTTTAATATACTCGTTCCTAATCCTCTCCGTCCTCGTCCCTCCCAGTGCACACTCATTCCTAATCCTGTCCGTCCTCTTCTCTCCCAGTGCGAATCTCATACCATTCGGTGCTTTTGTTTGGCCGCGATCAAGTGTGTGTGCTCTTGTGTGTGGAATGTCCTCACAGATCCCAGTAACTGAGTTGTCTGTGACTTCTGAGACATGCTGTCCATGATTTTGCTCTGATAAAGTGTTGTAGCCCCTCTCAAAGTGAAGGATCTAATGGCAGCTCGACAGGGGGCTTTCTGGATGACCGTCTCTGAGTGCATGTGCTGCTGGGCTCTAGTTGAATCAAAGCTAGACCTTGGACTTGTTTTCCACCGTCTGCCCCGGACACTCTTTCGCCCTCACAGCAGGAGTGACCTGGACGAAAGAGCAGAGAAAAGCAGGAGAACAAAGAGCAACAATCGCTGCATCCACCCAACCAGGGCTAGACTGACCTCCTCATTTGCTGGAGCCCTTAGATGTCTAGAGCTATTACTGTCATTTTCCAAAGTCATTATTTAACCCAGCAGGCCATGTAGCATGTCCAGAAAAAGAAAGGCTGCTTCTTTGAGTCTTCTTATAGTAACATCCTTTTATCAGGTTGAGGCTGTGCAATCAGCGCTGTCTCTGAGCCACCGTGTCTCCATCACTGTATTAAAGAGATCCTTCAGTCTTCTTCACTGTCCTTCACCCTTCACAGTGGGGTCTTTCCAGGCCAGAGCTGGACTCTGAACTCCAGTAGAGGAGTTTGTCTGGACCAGAAGCTGACTCAGAAACAGTTTGACTAGATCCTGACAGGGAGACTCTTCACTGCAGTAGTAGGGTTTGACTGAGCGGAGGTCAGGTGACTCTTCATGTCAGGTGACTGGAGACTAGACACCAGTTGTTCATACATCTTTACAGTGAAACATTTTTATCAAAGATGAGCTCCAGTGTTTTAACGATTGTGCTTTTAGTCGAATCTCTGCTACATTCTGGTTCAGACGGGCTGCGTCCCAAACTGCACACTTCTACAAATTACACACTACATTACTGAGTGCATGTCCAATTTTTTCTTTTTCTTACACACTACTTAGTGCGTTAGTGTGCAGTTTGGAAAGCAGCCACAGTTCAGTTAACAGCAGTGTGTGTGTGTGTGTGTGTGTGTGTGTGTGTGTGTGTGAGAGAAAAGATGAAAGTTGTGCACACAGTTCTCACACACTGCTCTACATAACGGCAGACACTCTTCCTGCCTAATGAATGTGACTAATTAGAATGTTCCAGAAAGAGAAGACAGTGTGGAAGGGGAGCTAATGGCCCCTTACACACACACACACACACACACACACACACACACACACACACACACACACACACACAATATTTTATCACATCAAATACATTCATTTTTCTATTCATTACATTCTATAGATGCTTACTTTTCACAGAAAGAGGGAGGAAGAGAGAGAGAGAGAGAGAGAGAGAGAGAGAGAGAGAGAGAAAGAAAAAGGGGAAAAAAGATGAAAGAGAGAGACAGGTGGAAAGGACAATAGAAAAAAGTAATTCTACTCTCACTATGTCTCTATTTATCTATCTATCTGTCTATCTGTCTGTCTGTCTGTCTATCTGTCTATCTAAATACATCCTCTTTTCCTCTCTCTCTCTCTCTCTCTCTCTCTCTCTCTCTCTCTCAGGCCGCAGTAGGAAGCGACTGCGCTGTCAGAGGGAGGATTTGTACCCATTGGTGGAGACGGAGACGTGTCCGTGTGAGGAGTTCGTCTCAGAGCCATGGGGAAACTGGTCAGCCTGTGTCCTTCCTGCCGTCCTTCCAGGCTGGAGAGGCATACGTGCTCTGAGGGGTCAGAGGTCACAGGGCTGTGGGCAGGGGCTCCGGTACCGTGCACTGACCTGCACTGACCAGAGGGGGCTCCTCTTGGACCCTTCACTCTGCAGCACCTCAGGTCAGTCCCAGTCCCTGGACGTCTTTTTAGTCTCCCTGTTTGTGTCCTTTCCCTTTTGGGTCCACATTGCTAAAGCAGTGCAACAAGAACAGAACCGACTAAACCAAACCAAATTTAGAATTACAAACACTCTTCTGCTTCCAGGGCTGCTGGAGGAGCCATGCAATGTCCCCTGTCCCCTGGACTGTCGTCTCAGCTCCTGGTCGGCCTGGTCCCCCTGCAGCGCCTCCTGTGGCAGCGGCCTAACAGTGCGTTCCAAGTGGCTCAGAGAAAAACCCTTCAACGGAGGACGACCATGCCCCAAACTGGACCTGAAGAATCAGGTGAGGAGGGTTGATGCCGAAAGGAGGACAGATGTGTGTATAGTGTGTGTCCTCCTGTGAGGACATGACAACCACAATGGTTTGGTTACATAAGTCAAATTTCTGATTGTAGTCTGCTTTAGTTGCATGATGCCTCTTCTGCTAAATGTCCAAATAAATGCAGTCTTCTCTCACTTTGTCTTTGTCCAGCCGAAACTGTCCATCCTCGCCCCTCCCAATACAAATCTTAGCATCTTTAACTCCGACACCTCCAGCTCCACCGCCTGTCCTAACATCAGCACCACAGTCTCCATTCCATATCGTATAGCTGGTCTCACTAACATCCTGTAAACCTTCCCTACATCTCCAAACCTCTGCAGCCTTGTTTTTCTCACTTTGTCTCTAAGTCGTCCAACCAGAGCTGTCCCTTGTAATATACTCATTCCTAATCCGGTCCACCATTGTCCCTCCCTGTCTTTTCACCGGTGTCTCCAACCCATACAACATAGCTGGTCTCACTACTGTCCTGTAAACCTTCTCTTTCACTCTTGCTGGTACCCTTCTCTCACAGATCACTCCTGCCACTCTTTCCCGCTCATTCTTTTTATGGTGCTTTGCTTCCTCTGTATTTCCGTGATTCTTTGCAGGGCTTTTTAATAGAGATGAGCTTTAAACTACATTTTAGTATTTATCTGGTTGTTTTGCCTGGTCTTATATCATATTATATTATATGCATGGCCCTTTCATTAAGTGCACAGCACTGAAACATGAGCTGGTGTCATCACACTGGATGTAAACAAGCTCAGTGTCATCTTGTTTTAATGGATTTGTGTGCTTTCTCCACGATTTATGAAAGTACAGAGTGGAAAATCCCAAAACAAGCTCCAAAATTAATTACATGCTCAGTGATTGTGAAAGCTGCTGTTTTCTCTTTGTAGAATATTTAAGGCTGTTCCTTCCTGTAGAGCTGCATCAATTAGTCCTGAAAGTGAAAGTGACTATTTGTCATCGGAAACACAACGACCATCAAACACATCCTCTGCATTGAACACACACTCACTCCAGCAGCTGGGGAGCAGTGATGGGGACGGTAACATGATCAAGGGAACTTCAGGGTAACCTACTGGTCTGGGATTCTTTTGACTGCTCCCATTTAGGTGTCACCACAGCAGATCATCCAGTTCCATTTCTTCATGTCTTCTGCATCTTCCCCCTTCATGCTGTCCCCCTGCATGTCCTCTCTCACCACATCCTTAAACCTCCTCTTTGTCCTTCCTTTTCTCCTCTTTCCTGGCAGCTCCATCCTCAACATCCTTCTCCTTGTCTCTCCTCTGGACAACAGAGTCTGAATACTCTCACTTTGTCTCCAAAACATCATGTCCTTCTAATACATCCGTTCCTGATCCTGTGCATCCTCATCGCTCCCTTCATCCTGATGAGGCGAGCTTGTGTTCTGCACAATTTCACAGTATGAAGTGAAAGTGAAAGTGAAACTGACCATTTGCCATTATGAACACACAGCACAGCAGCGCAAGGCCATGTGTCTCAGCATCTTACCCAAACACACAGCGTGCAGAAGTGGGCGACCCTATTCTGTCCAGGGGACGTCCTGGTCGAGGATTCAAACCCATGGCCTTCCGATCATAGGACGTGGTCCCTGAGCACTAGGCTCTGCTGTTTGTAGTGAAGGGAGGGGGATCTTTTCTCTTTCCACACCTACAAAGTGTCTGGAGCACACACCAAATAACCAAACGTCCAAATATCTTCTCCTTTCTCTTTTTCTTATTTCACCTCCCAACCCCTTGGGTCCTGAAATAAAGGGTGTGTTCAGGAGTACTGTGTGTGCATGAATGGTATATATGGGACACATTTGTTTGTTGTGCTCAGACAGACGACACCAGCATGTATGGAAAATGTCCAGCTTTTGTCTCATGGAGCCTCAAGCACAGATGGCTGAAGGTCCACTAACAGGCTGGATAATGTGTCCTGCAGAAGCCCCTCAGCACACAATGCGCTCAGCTCTTTAAGAGGCCAGATAAACTTTCACGGTTAGCATTTTGCAAATGAGCAGTAGGTGTGTGTGTGTGTGTGTGTGTGTGTGTGTGTGTGTAGGTGTGTGTGTGTGTGTGTGTGTGTGTGTGTGTGCGTGGGTGTGTGTGTAGGTGTGTGTGTGTGTGTGCGTGGGTGTGTGTGTAGGTGTGTGTGTGTGTGTGTGTGTGAGTGGATATGTGTGTGTGTGTGTGTGTGTGTGTGTTTGAACTTTGCAGACTAAGCAAATGCCACCACTGGGGAAGATACAGAGATATCAGCAGCAGTACTCAAGCGAAGTGGGAGATTATCATCAAAGCTGTGTGTGTGTGTGTGTGTGTGTGTGTGTGTGTAAATTTAATTCATTCAAATGTCCCTCTTTCCATCCATGCATTCATATATCTCATCATGCATCCAATCATCTAGCAATCTGTCCATATGTCCATCCATCCAGCTGTCTGTCCATCCATCTGCTTTATATGTTTGTTAATTAATTAATTTATTAGGTCATCTATCCATCCATCCTCCATCTATCCATCCACCCTCCTTTCATGATCGCTTAAAGACTATGGAACTATTCTCTCTCTCTCTCTCTCTCTCTCTCTCTCTCTCTCTCTCTCTCTCTCTCTCTCTCTCTCTCGGACAAGACAAGCTTCATTAGCACTTGTCAAACTTTACATCGGCAGTCAAAAAGCATCACTCGGCTTCATGATGTTCAACACTAAACTGAGTAGATGTTCAGTTAAAGCAGTGCATGAATCCTGCTGCTCCGCCGTTAACGAAGTCTTCTGAAAAGAATGAGCACAAACGAACTCCCACCACCTGCACTGAGATCTGCTTTTTATTAAACAACAACAAATATTGTGACAAATAAAATGAAGAGGAGTCAAGACTGTAAAAGGAGTTAATAAAACACAGAAAAAACAGTTTCTTTGTTTGTTCACTCTGCACCAGAGATCATTACAAAGAAAGTTAAGTCACATTTTGAACCGTCAAAACAGACTAATTTCCACGCTTTGATGAATTGCACAGCCCAGAACAACAGTTTGTTGCTCTGTTAGTGTGAAAGTGTGATCACACTCTTTCCTTTCGGTGTGAGACTTTTTAACACTGGCGGCTTGATCGAGCTGATGTGCCAGCAGATGTTCCTTCTGCTTCATTTCCTCCAGTAAATCACTCGGCGGGGAGAAGATTTATAGTCTAAGCTTGCCCTGTCATGGTGATGATGCAGTGGTATGACTCTATGATGAGAAGAATGAAGGTCAGTAGGACTGAGACAGAATACATGAGTGTGAATGAAAAGGAGGACAGCGTAGTGGTTAGGATGCAGGAGTAGAGGTGGTGAAGGTGGAGTTTAAATAATGGGTGGAGCAGAGTGACAGGTGTGATCTGTGACAGATGGGTACCAGCAAGAGTGAAATAGAAGGCTTACAGGATGGTAGTGAGACCAACTATGTCATACAGTTTAGAGACAGTGATGAAAAGACAGGAGGCGAAAGTGGAGCTGTCAGAGTTAGAGATGCTGAGACTTTCATGGGGACGAGGATGGACAGGGTATACGAGTATATTAGAGGGACAGCTCAGATTGGACGGTTTGAGACAAAGTTAGAGGAGTGAGACTGAATTGATTTGGACATTTGCCACACCAAGATTTCAGGAGAGAGTCAATTATTTCAGTCAGATGCTGCAGTTCCAGCTGGGACTCTGGGCTGGAGTGTTTTCCTTTCTCCTTTGGGTCTGGTACCGATTCCGGTTCTGGTTGTGTGCAGCTGGGAACCTTCTGAGCTCGCTGCCATATGGCCACCATCAGGAGCACCAGAGCAGCCTGCCAGCCTGATGAGGCGAGCTTGTGTTCTGCACAATTTCACAGTATGAATTGAAAGTGAAGTGAAACTGACTATTTGCCATTATGAACACACAGCACAGCAGCGCAAGGCAATGTGTCTCAGAGTCTTACCCAAACACACAGCGTGCAGAAGTGGGCGACCCTATTCTGTTCAGGGGACGTCCTGGTCGAGGATTCAAACCCATGGCCTTCCGATCACAGGACGTGGTCCCTGAGCACTAGGCTCTGCTGTTTGTAGTGCAGGGAGGGGGATCTTTTCTCTTTCCACACCTACAAAGTGTCCTTCTTTAGGTCTGGAGCACACACCAAATAACCAAACGTCCAAATATTTTCCAAACGTTGAATTGGTGTGATGTATCTGCAGCTGATTGTTCAGACTCTAGATGTTCTTTAGCATTCAGGTTTATCTGGATTGTCTGTTTTTTTTTGCTTTTGACCTGGAAATGCTGGAAAAGAAGGAAATCAGATGGTGCTTCTTGGGAAATGATGTTTACTGTAGAGGAATCATGTTTGCTGAAGCGTGTTTGGTCTGAGAATCATGGTGTTTGTTGTAGATTGACAGCTTCTTGATGGAGATGTTGGTGGAAAATGTTGGTGTTTGAAATCCTGTAGGACAATGATATTTGTTGAGAATGGTGGAGTTAGGCGGAGACTGACAACATTTGTTTGAGAAGGATGGTGTTTGATGGAGGACGGTGGTGTTGGCAGGGAAGATGATGGTGTTAGGACGACGGATGATTGTGTTTGGGTGGAAGACGGAGGTGTTAGGACGACGGATGATTGTGTTTGGGTGGAAGACGGAGGTGTTAGGACGAAGGATGATGGTGTTTGGGTGGAAGACGTTGGTGTTAGGAAGAAGGATGATGGTGTTTGGGTGGAAGACGGAGGTGTTAGGACGAAGGATGATGGTGTTTGGGTGGAAGACGGTGGTGTTATGATGAAGGATGATGGTGTTTGGGTGGAAGATGGTGGTATTAGGATGAAGGATGTTGGTGTTTGGGTGGAAGATGATGGTGTTAGGACAAAGGCTGATGGTGTTTGTGTGGAGGACACTGGTGTTGGTGTGGAGGACAATGGTGTTTAAGATTGAGAATGATGGTGTTTATATTGTGTTTAGTTGGAGAATGATGGTGTTTAGTTGGAAAACGTTAATGTTTGGAGGGAGAATGATGTTCTTTAGGTAGAAAATGATGGTGTTTACATGGAGAATGTTGGTTTTTGATGGAGAATTCTGGTGTTTATAGTGGAGACTGATGGTGTGTAGGTGGAGAATGATGGTTTTTGGTAGAGAATAAGGGTGTTCAATTAGGTGGTGTTTGAAGAATCATTTACATTTACGGCATTTAGCAGACGCTCTAACCAGAGCAACTTACATGTCCTGATTACAGGGACAGTCCCCCTGGAGCAACTCAGGGTTAAGGGTCTTGCTCAGGAACCCAGTGGTGGTAGTGCTAGAGGTGGGATTCAAACCGGGGACCTCTTGAGCCATAGGTCCGTAGGCAAGTACCCTACCACTACACCACCGCCACCCAAGAATCATGGCATTTTGATTTGCAGAGTTAAAGAAATGGTTTTGGTTTTGATGATTTTTGAGAATGATGTTGAGGTGAAGACTGGCAGTGTTTGCTGGGAAAACCTGGTGTTCTGCATAAATACTTACTGTTTGGTGGGTTTTTGCCAGTTTTCAGAGGCTCAAGAAGCTTCCCTTTTCCATTCTTTATGGCATTACATTGAGCTCCTAGTCCATTTCATACATGTCCCAGATATTTCACATTTCTTGCAGTCAAACTACAAACACAGATCTCTACTCTTGTGCTGTCTGAAGTACCCAAAGCTTGAGTTTTCTTTCATTTCCGTCAGTTTAAGCTTGTTTCTTTTGACCGTCACCGTGGCTTTCAGAACGGCTTAGTCATTTCAAGCCTCAGCACTCTCGGGGTGAACAGGTTAACCAGCAGCTCACACTTTGCTGAGGCACGGACGATGCTGGCTGCCTCTGTAATTGGAAGAGAGCTGATTCACTTACCCATGACCATAGGTGTTGTGGTTTGTGGGTGTGTTTCCATAAAGCACCTTCCCGCTTTGACGCCTGTGCCCCTCGTCCTGCTGCAATCACCGCTTCCTTTATTGAATAAAACTAAATCAATGTGTTTTCCATTTCTGCCCTGCGTGGTTTGATGTACTGCTTCCAGCTGTGGGGTGGGAAGTGTATTAGCACTGAACGACTGGGTGAATGAGATTTTATGCTTTGATGCACTGTCGGAAGGGTGGTTTGTTTAGCGAGCGCATATGGGGGAAGATTGATGTTTTGATTCGACCGAGAGCCTCTCTACATTACTAAGTGGCCCTCGGTGGCCCTCGATCTTCGCAAACCCGTTTGATCGCCGCCAGACTCACTTTTCATCCGCCCTGCACCATTTAGCTTTTCAGCCACAATTAGGTCTGTTTACAATTGCGCTGCGTCTTTCTTTCTAAAGGTCCTCACTTAATCTGCGTACACACAGCAAGCCGGAGGAAAATAAAAGAGTGAAAGTTTAGCTCACCATAAAGCTGGTGTGCTAATGCTTTGGGTAAATTTATTTCCAGCTCTTGGCTTCATGTGTCTCCCTTGGCAGGTTTAAAAAAATACAATCAAAGGTTCTGCATCGGGAGGTTGTGAGTTCAATCCCCACAAACATCCAAGAGAGGAATAACTGGCTTCCTTCTCTGAGTGCGGATTATCTGCCTTCTCCCCACATCACTCACCCGACGCCTGTTGGGTGACAACAAAGTTCTCAAAGTTATCACAAAGTTCTCGAAGTTTGTAGAGTGCAGTTTGAAAAGATGAAGAGGGGCTTGATGTGTCTTGAAGCCTCAGAAGTTAGCTTGAATGCTGGTCTGGGAGGATAATCGCTTATGGACCCGAGGTCACAAGTTCACAGGTTCATCCCACACCCAGCAACACCATCACTGGGTTCCTGCCCAAGACTCTCAACCACATGTTCCTCCAGGAAGACTGTCCCTGCAGTACTCGCCCTGGACATAGCATCCGCCTTCTCGGCTTGGTTTGGGAAGATTTTCCAAAATAATGATCAGCACTGACATCAGGGAGGACGTTTCATTTCCAAGGTATACGGTCAGAACTGTAGGTTCAGTTCATCAAGGTGCCAACGGTACACGATCCTTGAAGTTCTGCAACCTAAATGCAGTGAAAGTGAAAGTGACTGCCATTCTGAGCACACTGTGAAGCACACAGTGAACCACAACCAAGCACATCCTCTGTATTTAACACACACACACACACCATCCAGCAGGCGGCAACCATGTCCAGTGCCCGGGGAGCAGTGATGGGGATGGTACCCTGCTCAAGGAAACCTCAGGGTATATAAATATAAAAAAATAGAGTTTATAGCCCAACAGGTTGGGCGCAGTCTCTTCCCACACTTTTATGATTGTGATTTCCTTCAAAAGCGGCGTTAAAGAGGCTCTACTGGACGAGCACAGTCATGCTGGTTGATTTGCATCTGATACGGCTGGTGTTGGCAGGTGTGGAGGGAAGGTGTAATTGGTGGCGCTGACACATATGATTGTTATTTAAACGCACTCACACACACACACTCACATCATAGCCACTCACTCTGAATCTACATACTGCTCAGACACTCCCTGGTGTCGCTCAGCTTCATTGGCTCCTGGAGCTCCTCCAGCATCCTCGTAGCCCAGATGGCCTTGCGATCTCAGCTCCGCTGCAGAGATTCACCGGCTAATTACAATAACAAAACCCCAACGTGGCAGAAAATCTGAATATTAAATGTCCACTTGTCCCCTCATGACAACAGGGATCCCCGTCTCAGGGAAAAGAAGGTCAGTGGCGCTTTGGAGTGTAATCTGAGCTGTGGCCCAGTGGTGTCTTCTCTAATCAGAGCGCCTGGCAACCCGCCGCACCTTCTGATACCGAATTTAATGAAAACGATGGAGAGAATTGGTGTTTTCTACATCACCTTCCTCTGAGGTCCCCCACACAAGTCTGTCAAATTAGTCTTCACTTAAAGTGTGTGTGTGTGAAGGGTGTGTGGCGAATCCATTCATCTGACCAATCCTGCCATGAGACCGCTCACCCACAGTCCAGTGATCAATAATCTCATCAATAAGATCAATAATCCTCCTCATTGCCTTAAAGCACATTTCCCAAAATACTGATTTACATAAAGTATCAGTGTGGCTTCCAGAAAGACATTCTCATCTAAAGGCTGGTCCTGAAGTGTTTTTAACTTTAAAGTTTATTTGAACAAAATGTAAAAATGTCATTTAAAACATTTAATAACAGTTAAAACTTTCCAAAAAATGATAAGATGCATTTAAATACTTTTTATTTGAACAATTACAGAAATTCTGTAGAAAAAAATGAAAACGAATCTAATCTGAAAAATTCAAGTTTAAACCCATGAAATATGCTTCAATTATCAAATGTTTTTAACTTTTATTTCCGTTTACTGAAGAATAGAAACCAGAAACATAAATTCTAATTTAAAAGAATTTTAATTTAATATATTTAATACTCCACAAAGTCGTGCCTTTACTTTATTCTAGGCGGGATTTTATCAGAACTTCATTACGGTCGTTAGTTTTATTAGATCTCTCTTCTAGATCATTGCGTATGAACTTTATTCTGGATATGAATTTTATTCCAGCTGTATTCTAGATGTGGTTTATATTAGAACATTATTATGGGGGATACCTTTGTTCAAACTTTGTTCTAGTTACATATTTTATAAAAATGCCGCTCTAAATATGTTTTATTAGAACTTTCTTTAGATATGAATTTCATCAGAACAATATTCTGTGGAGTTATTTTTTTATTAAACATTCATTCTAGAACATTTGGGTTATTAATTTAGTTAAATTTTTCAAGTTATCCATTTTATTTATTCTAATTTTATTTTATTCTGTTTTGAATTAAAATTTCATTCATTGCATTTCTACCTTTTAGGAGAGAATAGAGTTAAATTCTATTCAGATATTTAATTAGATATTATAACAGAACTTATATGTGTACATATTGGTATACAACATGTATATTAGTATGACTTTACATTTGAATAGAATAGAATAGAATAATCCATTATTATCCCACGGATGGGAAATTTGGGTGTGACAGGGCTCTTTAACAAGAAAGAACAGAAAGAAAGAGAGAATATATAAAACAAATATAAAAATATATGAAGATATTCAGATCTATATATATATACATACATATTTACAGGGCAATTAACAAGAAAGAAAGAATATTAAAAGAATATGAAAAAGGATAGATAACCTTGTACACAGAGAGAATATAATAGTAATAATAATAATAATAGTAAATAATAATAAATGATAAATTAATAAATTATAAAAAATTAATTATAAATAAATAAATAAATGTAAATGTAGATATAATTGTAAGTGTAATAATAATAATTATTATTATTATATTATTAATAATAATAAATAAGTATCGCAGGTTGAGTTGTGGAGTCCGATGGCTGCAGCTGCAATATCTTTTTATTTTTAGGGTAGAACTGTTTGTATTAACTTTTCATTCTCAACTGTCGATTCTTGGAGAGAAATATGGAGAGAAATGTGGAGAAGTGAAAATAAGGAAGACTTTGTGTGTCGAGATTTCTAAATCTATAACTGACACTGTGCTGCCTTTTAAAGTGAAAGTGACTATTAGTCATTGTGAACACAGTGAAACACAACCAAACACACACTCTGTATTTAACACACATGCACACACACACCGTCCAACAGGGGGCAAACATATCCAGCACCCGGGGAGCAGTGATGGGGACGGTACCTCAGGGGATTCTGATCTGGTCAGGGATTCGAACCCACAACCTTCCATCCCTGGTCCCTGAACACTGCTCCACCGCTGCCTCATAATGTTTTCCCCTGGTATTTGTTTTTCTCCACAAATTGAAAAAAAAATCATTTTAAATAGATTTTAAGTTATTTTTAAAGAGATGTTGTTTTTTTTTTTGAGGAAGTTTTGAGGTTTTTTTTTTTTTTTGACAGTTGCAGAAGTAGTGCAGAGTGTAAGGGATTATTATTCCAGTGAGAGCACAATAATGTAGGACAGGGTGTGTGTGTGTGTGTGTGTGTGTGTGTGTGTGTGTGTGTGTGTGTGTGTGTGTGTGTGAGAGAGTCTGTAAAAAACTGCTCAGAATCAGAATCATACCCTAAAGACTTTCACTTGGAGACCCTTTCTTAGAGACTGGAGTCTTAAGTCTTGAGACTTGACTCAGGCTCACACCCCAGACCCCAGACTGAGTCTGACTCAAATCCCTCAGAGTCACTCAGAGTCACTATTTGCCTTGACTTAAGAGGCTTGATGCAGACTAGCATCTGAAAGACTCCACTCAGACTTTTAAAATACTGTTTCCTGTCTCTTAAATCTGTATTATCTTCATCATATTGAGGATTAAAAGAAAGAAACGGGAGCATTTTTTAAGAGCAAAGTGACTAAAGATACAAGGTTCTAGATAAAGAGGATCCAATCATTCAGCGTTGAGCATCTGCTGTAAAATAATCTCCTGGAATCATCTGCTCCTGTTTCTTCACTGCTTCATGTCTTAAGTTAGACGCTTTGTTCTGCTTGAAGGTTCAGACGTAGATCACTGTGTGGATTAACCAACACAGAACTATCAAACTGCTCAGGTACAGAGACTGGACTGAACATGAGAGACAACAACACTGTCCTTCAGGAAGATCTGGAGAACTGCTCAGGTACAGAGACTGGACTGAACATGAGAGACAACAACACTGTCCTTCAGGAAGATCTGGAGAACTGTCCCACAGCATTAAATATATAAGAAAGTCTGGAAGGAAAATATGAAGAAATGAGGGATTTCTGCACAGTGCTGTTGGTACAGCAGTCACGCTGCATTATTAACCATAAATCTTTTAATGAGTTACAGTAAATGTCATTAATCACGTCTCATTGATTACAGCACTGCGCCGTAATCACTTTCCGTGTCGTGGTCAGTTTTATAGGTCAAGTGATGCCCAGTTTTCTGATTTATTTCTCCGTCGTCTTTTTTTTTTTGATGTTCTTTATCAACCACCACCAGCTGTGTCTGCAGTTTTATTTATTTAATTCTTATTTTCTTCATGGTCATTAATCACGTCATGAAATCCTGGCAGTGGAGCCTAAAGTCGACACGCAGAAGGCCGTGCTTTAATCATGATTTCTGTAATGACTGAGCTGCACGGTCCCGCCCTAAAAATAAGAACAAGAGGCAAAGAAATCTGTCAGAACAAACTGAAAGCTGATAAACTAATGGCTGTCTCGTTTCTCTTCTCTCTTCTGTTGTTTTTTCCTCACTGCTAATATGGACACCTACGAAGGCTCAGGTTAGTGCTGTGTTCATTCTGTGTTTCTTTGACTGACCCTCCATCGGGGCGGCCGGCGAAAGAGGGGTAAATTAGTGTGAATTTTGCTCCGGGAGCTTTTCCGGCGCCGTCTGAGAGACGTGTGACCCTGGAGAAAAGACGAAAAGACGTGAAAGCGAGAGACTTCATTATATTTCCGCTCATTTCACTGTCAGGTGTTGCCTCAGTCTGAGAGTAATTTAGAGCGAGAGAGAGAGAGAGAAAAAAACAGATTTATTAAAGCAGTGCTTCAGTCTAATTCACTCAGATTTTTCCCCCAGTTGATCAAGCGGGTTCCGAAATTCTCTTTTTTTGATTTTTGAGTCTTGTGGACGATGATCTGACGCTCAGTGTTTAATTTATAGTCAGTGGTGGATTAGTGGTTAGGGACCCCATGATCAGAACGTCATGGGTTCAAGTCCCAGACCAGTAGCTTGCCCTGAGCTACCGCTAATCATGGTACCGTCCCCACCAGTGCTCCCTGGGTACTGAACGTATGGCTGCCCCCTGCTGGACAGTGTGTATGGGTAAACACCAGTGTGATAGGATTAGGGAAATACCAACATTTGAGTCTGGTGTCTAGACAAACTCAAGCAACGAGTTATGAACAAATGAGGAATCAGCTTTGGAACAGTGGGAACAGTGATGGGGACGATACATTAATCAAGGGTACTGCGGAGCCCACGACTTTCTGATATTGGGACATGTTCCTTAACCTCTAGACCAACGCTGTCCTGCTTGTTTGAGAAAGGCTGGAGAAATTTGGGGAAACTATCTTTAAACCAGACTCAGGACTTCAGCTGCAGCCCTCCTGCTGTGTTCCAGACGCTGAAGAGCATGATGGAGAAATCTTTTTGTCCTTCTTCTGCTCTGTCTCCGCTGCTCGCCTCTAAACGCTGCTTTCATTTTCTCACCCGGTCGATAAACACAGAACATTCAGGCGGAGATTTTTTTTAACCCAGCAGCCTCCATCTGCTGTAATAGTGGTGTTTAAGAGCGGAGCAGCGGGAAATGGCCCTCTTTAGAGCTTCTCTACATTTATTGCTCATTTCATTCATTCACCACTCATCCTGATCACGCCTTCAGCATCATCCTTTACATCAAACAGAAGCATCTGCACAGCAGAAACAAAACAGAGGAGTAGAGAGGAGTGGGTGGAAGAGAAAGGAAAAAAGAATGGAGGAGAGGAGAGGAACCCTAAAATAATTAGAAGAGAAAAGTGGAGAGGAGAGTGGAGAGAAGAAGAAAGGATGGGAGTGGAAGAGAACAGAGGTGACTTGAGGACAGGAGAACAGATAAGAAGAGAAGAAAGGGGGAGAGTTGAAGAAGAGGAGGGGAGAGGAGAGGAGAAGCAGAGAAGAGATAGGAGAGAAAAAGAAAGGAGAGGAGAGAAGGAGAGAGGATAGGTTAGCAGGAAAAGGAAGAGGAGAGGAGAGAAGAAGAAAAGGAGGGTGGAGAAAAGAGCTGTATGAAGTAGAGGGGGTGGATGAGAGGAGGACAAGGAAGAGGAGGAGAAAAGAAAGGAGAGATTAGGAGGAAAAGGAAGAGGAGAGGAGAAAAGAAAAGAAGAGAGAAGAGAAGAGAAGAGACAAGAAGAGAATAAAAGAGAAGAAAAAGATGAGAGGATAACATGAGATTAAATAGCAAGATTTAAAGAGATACAAAAGAGGATTGGAGGTGAAAGGAGGGAAGATGAGAGGAAGAGAGAAAAGGGAAATACAGAGAGGATGAAGAGGCTAAGAAGAAAGAGAAAGAAGCAGAGAACGGAGACAGAGACAGTGGAGGAGTGTGTGATGGTTGCTGCTGGCAGATGCGGGGACAGATGGACTGTTGAGTGTTTGGCGTGTTCGTCTTTGAGCTCTTTTTACTTGCGGTTTAATCTGTAAGGGTTTTTATTTGGATATCTGTTTATTTTTTGGATGTGTTTACATGTACAAAAAATACTCTAGGACAGTATGAAACCCTTTCATTTGAAACCGTTTCATTCACATGAAGGCATTTCTCGTTTTGCACCTCTTTGTTCTGAAAGCAGCTTTTCATTATTTTAACAAAAACATAGTGATTAAAAGTTTAAAATACAGATAAAACACCTAGTAATAGAAAGATATGTCTCTTAATAAACTTAGTTAAGGGTTTAAGACACTAGAAAATAAAAATAATAAAACTCAATACGTATATTTACTCTAAAAGTATGTGTGAGTTCATCAAGAACCACAGACAAAGAATAGAAGGAGATATTAATCCATATAACCACAGAAAATATTACACCATAAACACCTCAATTTACACTAGAATAGGAGATATTAGTGTATAAACACCACAATAAACACTAATATACACTAGAATAGGAGATATTAGTGTATAAACACTACAATAAACACTAATATACACTAGAATAGGAGATATTAGTGTATAAACACCACAATAAACACGCATTGTGTTCATTCGTGATTCATGAAAGCTAGAATGGAGCTTTATAGCTGGCACAATGGCTCTGATTTCACACAAATTAAAACTCTATCATTCAGGGAACTGGGATGCATTCGAGATTTCATCAGCATCACTGGCTCCCTGCCCCGCCTCGCACTTCTGCTCTAATTCAATTACAACCAATTAAAAGCACTTCTTCCAATTAGCTGAAGTTAATCTGTAATTTGTATGAAAATTGAAATCTGGCGTTATCAGTGGAGCTGTCGGTGGAGTTCACTCTCTCTCTCTCTCTCTGTCTCTCTCTCTCTCTAGGTGTATGAGGCTGTTCCTTGCCGCAGTGTTTGTGGAGTGTATGAGTGGGTGACGGAGCCGTGGTCATTCTGCTCTGTAAACACTTTAAACCAGCTGCCGGCCTGCGGGGAGGGAGTGCAGAGCCGCAAGATAAGGTACACACACCTACACACAAACACACACACACACCTGCAAACACACACACCTGCACACACACACACACACATGCACACAGAGGTCCAAGTGACTTTTACTTTAATGACGACCCACTAATGATCATTCTACATCTGCTAATGATATATCATGAGGAAATTAATTTGCATAAATGCACACGATAGGATACATCCTCTAATATCGGTGCTCTGAGGGTTTCCCAGTCCGAGGGGTCATTTCTGAAAGAAATATTAAACGGTCCATGTAAAAGGTGTCTGGATTTGTGACCTGGACCCTCAGGGTGTGGAGGAAACTCACAGTACAGCAGAAACATCCACACACATACAATCACACACACACACACACACACACACACACACACACACACACACACACACAAAACACACATACTGCGTCCTCAAAAGCAAGGTGGTCATTTTGTCCCATTTTTTTTTCTCCTCAAGACCCAAAGATATCAGGTTTTGCAGTGTAGAGGACAGGAGCAGTGTAGAGGACAGGAGCAGTGTAGAGGACAGGAACAGTGTAGAGGACAGGAGCAGTGTAGAGGACAGGAGATTCAAGTTTACACACTCCAACACAGAGTTGTGTGTGGTGGTAGTCTAGTGGAAGGACACTCGCAGGTTCGAACCCCACCTCCATCACTACTGTCATTTGGGTTCCTGAGCAAAACCCTGAACCCCAAGTGTCTCCAGGGGGGACGGTCCTGTCCCTGTAGTTAAGAAAGGTAAGTTGCTCTGGATAAAAGCGTCAGCTAAATGCCATAAATGTAAATGTAAATTCTGTCCTTTGCTTCATGGGAAGGAGACAAAAGAAAGGAGAATAAGAAAGAACAAATAAATACAATTAATGGACACAAAAAACTCTCTCTCTCTCTCTCTCTCTCTCTCTCTCTCTCTTTCCTTGTAGGTGTGTGTTGCGTGGCAGTGATTACTCCAGCAGTGTGAATGAGTCCCTGTGTGATGCTGATGAAATGCCTCTGCAGGCTCAGACATGTGTGTTACCGTGTCCTGGAGACTGTGTGATGTCGCCATGGAGTCACTGGAGCTTGTGTCCCACGGTAACAGACCAACACATCCTTATCACAGCCATAACCATCAAAACCATAACCATCACAACTGTAACTATCACCACTATAACCATCACAACTATAACCATCACCACTATAACCATCACCACTATAACCATCACCACTATAACCATCACCACTATAACCATCACAACTATAACCTTCACAACTATAACCATCACCACTATAACCATCACAACTATAACCATCACCACTATACCCATCACTACTATAACCATCACAACTATAACCATCAGCACTATAACCATCACTACTATAACCATCAGAACTATAACCATCACCACTATAACCATCAGAACTATAACCATCACCACTATAACCATCACAACTATAACCTTCACAACTATAACCTTCACAACTATAACCATCACCACTATAACCATCACAACTATAACCTTCACAACTATAACCATCACCACTATAACCATCACAACTATAACCATCACCACTATAACCATCACAACTATAACCATCACAACTATAACCACCACAACTATAACCATCACCACTATAACCACCACCACTATAACCTTCACAACTATAACCATCACCACTATAACCATCACAACTATAACCTTCACAACTATAACCTTCACCACTATAACCTTCACAACTATAACCATCACCACTATAACCATCACAACTATAACCTTCACAACTATAACCATCACCACTATAACCATCACAACTATAACCATCACCACTATACCCATCACTACTATAACCATCACAACTTTAACCATCACCACTATAACCATCACTACTATAACCATCACAACTATAACCATCACCACTATAACCATCACTACTATAACCATCACAACTATAACCATCACCACTATAACCATCACTACTTTAACCATCAGAACTATAACCATCCCCACTATAACCATCACCACTATAACCTTCACCACTATAAACACCATAACTAAAACCATCAAAACTATGACAATCACATCTGTAATCATCACAGCTATAACTTCACTATAACTTCACTAAAAGTCAACCATCAGGACAGCAACCATAACTATATGGTCGCCACAACTATAACAACATATCTGTTACCATCACAACCATTATCATGATGAACTATAGCATACAATCCATAATCATCACAGCTATAACATCGCATTTGTGACCATCACAATCATAACCATCAAAATGATATTGTGATCTGCAGTGAGAGTAGGGAGCAGCTTGAGGAGAACCTGGAGAGATGGAGATCTGCTCTAGAGAGGAGAGGAATGAAAGTGAGTAGGACAAAGACAGATAACAGAGTGTGAATGAAAGGTTGGACAGTGGAGTGGTGAGGATGCAGGGAGTAGAGGTGGTGAAGGAGGAGGAGTTTAAATATTTGGGATCTACAGTTCAGAGTAACGGTGAGTGTGGAAGAGAGGAGAAGAAGGGATTGCAGGCAGGTTGGAACAGTACTTTGCTCAAGGGAGCCTCAGGGAAACCTACTGGTCAGGAATTCAAACCCACGACTTTTTCCGATTCTTCTGTCCCGAAACATTAGATCACCACTGATGCGATTCCACTCGTCCAGGCTCCAGTCCCTGCCCCTGGTCAGGTTAAGCAGTTAAGAAAATAGATTGATGTTCACAATGTGTGTGTATACCAACACAGGAAGTTCATTAATTCATTAAAACACTCTGATCTCATTACGGTCACTAATCCCACAGCTGAGGTGCTTGAATGAATGTGTCACAGACACAGAGTGGAGGAGGTGAAGTTGTACTGTACCAAGTTCCGAACTGGTAGAGAGAGTAAAAGGGAAGGTTTACAGGAGAGTAGTGAGACCAGCTATGTTGTGCGGGTTGGAGACGGTGGCACTGATGAAAAGACAGGAGACGTCAGAGTTAAAGATGCTGGGACTTTCGTTGGGTGTGACGAGGATGGACAGGATTAGAAATGAGTATGTTAGAGGGACAGCTCCGTAATCCGTAGTCCCCCATAATCTCAAAAACCGAATCGCTACAGGAAACACCTCCACTGTAGTTCCAACTGAGAAACTGTGCAAAGTACAGTCCAAATCATGTTAGTGATTTTTAATCAGAGGGAAGAATTTTAATAAAGATTTCAATGGGATGAAAAACTGTTGTCTCCTTAATAACAACATTATTTACATTTTTTACCTTGAAAAGAAAGAAGAAAAAATAGAAGAATGTTGGGAATTCTGTTGACTAAATTAAACTTATGATGACTTTTTGGTATAACTGTTATAAATGTCATAATGGATATGTTTAGATGTTGGTGCACTGAGATGCTGGACTGGGCTTATTCCTTGCTTTAAGATGCAAAAGGGGCTTTTTTAACTGGAGTGTTTGTAAGCAGAGCCCCAGTGAACATCCAGGGTTTTATAATTGCCCTGATAGTGAGACACTGAGGGCTTTTGGAAGGAGTGTGTCTGGAGAATCAGCAGGCATACTGCAAATTGAAGAACAGCAGGAATTTCCCTCATCTTTTAGTCTGGGAACAGACGCGGTACCAGTTGTAACATGATACGCTTTTTTTTTTGTATTTTTTTTTTCCTGTGGAGATGTTTTGCATCCATTTGAATATTTCACATTAACTCTGACACAGAAGTCTAGTCAGAGATACAGTTTCCCGCAGCAATTTTCAAACGAGCGAAATCCAAGACGACCAAAATCAAAATTCAAATGAACCTCCAGCAGCAATGGAGCATTTGTTATTCTAATTAATGTTGTGCTTGAAAAGTTTGCGGTGGATTTGTTGCACCACAAGTATGAAATTCAGATGGATCTTCACAGTCAGTCACCTGATGAGCAGGAACAGGGATGAGATTCACTCCGGCCTATTTGACCGATAAAACCCCCCACATGCCTTTACTATCTAGAACAAACCTCTACAGCCTGTTATCACCCTGTACTTCCTGTTGTTTAGCTGGACTGCTTACCTTCGCCCTCTAGTACCCTGTACTGTCTAGTACACTCCTCTTTTAGCCTGTATTGATAAGCACTGCTATTTACTTCTTTGCACCACCCCGTACTGTGCAGTTCTACCCTGTACGCCCCACATGTACTGTCTAGAACATCCCAATAATACCCTGCACTATCTAGAACAACTCAATAATACCCTGCACTGTCTAGAACAACCCAATAATACCCTGCACTGTCTGATAATACCCCTTACTGCCTAGAACGACCCAATACAACCCCTGTACCGCTTAGAACAACCCAGACCACCCTGTATTTACTAGAACAATCTATCCAGTACTATTCAGTAATACACTGTTCTCCCTGTACTCCTGCCTAGAACAACCCAAATGTACCATGCACTTTTGAACAGTAACCTTCCCTGTCTAGAATAACCCGATACTACTCTGTATTACCCTGTACCTCTTAGAATAACCCAGTTCTACCCTTTACTGTCTAGAACCATCTAATACTACCCTCTGCTGTTAAGAACAAACCAGTTCTGCCCTGTGCCGTCTAAAACAACACAATACTAAATTGGACTGTCTAGAACAACAAAACACTAATCTGTGCTGTCTAGAATGACACAATACTAGCCTGTACATTTTAAAACAACCCAGTACTGACCAGTACTGCCTAGAACAAACTAATACTACCCTGCACTGTCTGGAACAACCCAACAGTACCCTGTCCTGTCTAGAGCAATTTAATACTACCCTGTACTGTCTAGAACAAACTAATACTACCCTGCACTGCTTGGAACACCAAAGTACTACCCTGTACTGTCTGGAACAACACAGTACTTCCCTGTATTATGCAGAACAGCCCAGTACAGCCCTATACTGCCTAGACCTCATACTGCTCCAGTCGTCTCTTTCCACCCGTATCAGACTTCTCTCTTTTTATACCTACTACCCCCTCCTTCCCTCTAAAGCCTTGGTCAACCCCATGCTGTTTTGTCCTACCCCATGCTGCCCTGCACTGGACGATCCTGTCTAGTAATCAGCTCAGATCCCACTGATCTCTTTTTTTTCATTGTCCGGCTCTAACACACCTGGCTCAGCTCTAACTTCAGTACCAGGAGTGGCTCATTGAATCAGATTAATCTGTACGAGGGAAACAAAAACAGGGCTTCGGAGTATTGAGACTGGAAACGGCTGTTTAATGATTTTTATGGTGTCAGTGTTCAGATGGCATGACGGACATACCAATCATCAGTGCAGTAAATAAGCTCAGCTATTAACTCCGATTATACATAATTATCACATGCATCTAGAAAGGTTGGGTGCACAGATATGGCTGTCGCTGAATGGGGCTAATGACTGCACAGCTGATGCTGATGGTTTATGGGGGGGTCCAGATCATAATGGCTTGCTGTGTTCGGGCCAATCAGTGTCAGACAGTGATGGAGATGCTGATTAGCTGCAGCCTGTAGGCTTACACCCCACTGTCATATAAAGCCTTCAGTAAATTTTGAGAAACGTACATTTTTTGTGCTGCCTTGAGCCTTGCATTGGCCACTTTATCAAAATAACCACCTTGGGCTTTAACTTACTGGCCAATTTATTAGAAACATCCAACATTGTGCAATCACTTAATGGTCGCTTTGCTGGAAACATTCTCCTTGTGCTTCCAACCCTGTCACTGCGGATGCACAAGCCAGTGTATTTCTTGGTGACGGTCCCAAGCCCGAATAAATGGGGAGGGTTGTGTCAAGCAGGGCATCAGGAAGAGGGGGGTGGTGGTCAAGTGATAGGATACTCGCCTGTGGACCAAGAGGTTGCAAGTTCGAATCCCACCTCCAGCACTACCACCATTACCACCGGGTTAACAATGATGGCCACCAGTGCTGTTAGCCAACAGGGTGCTGGTGGAGATTGGGCTACTGATGGCCAAAGGAGGGGAAGAGGAGGAAGGCATGTCCGGGGGGAGGAGGAGAGAAGGAATTGGAGAGTGGAAGTGAGAGTAGGAACTGAATGTTGGCAGCATGATTGGTAAAGGTAGAGAATTAGCTCATATGATGAAGAAAAGAAAGGTAAGAAGTGGTAAGGCAGACAGCTAGAAAGGTATGTAGTGTGACATCTGGGAGGAAGGAAGAGGATGAGTAAACCTGGTGGTGGAACCCAGAAGTTCAGGAGTGTATAGAGAAAAAGAGGCTGGAAAGAAGCTGGATAGCTAAAGAGAGGAAGAAAGTTGATGGGGTACAAGGAGATGAATCGCAGGACAAAGAAAGTAGTGGTGAAGGCTAAAGATAAGGTGAATTGTGTGAAAGGTTGGACAGTAAGGAGGGAGGAAAGGACCTTTACCGATTGGCTAGACAGAGAGACAGGTCTGGGAAAGATGTGTAGCAGGCCAGGGCGATTAAGGATAGAAATGAAAAGTGAACAGATGGAAGGAGTACTTTAAGCGGCTGATGAATGAAGAGAACAAGAGAGAGGGAAGACTGGATGATGAAAAAATACTGAACCAGGCTGTGCAGTGAATAAGCAAATTGAAAGTGCCCGGGGAACAGTGGCAGGGACAGTACCTTGCTCAAGGGTACCTCAGGGCAACCTACTGGTCTAGGATTTGAACCCACTACTTTCTAATCCTGGAGCCGACTCCCTAGGGAGTGCTGTTCACTGAGGATTAGCAGATGAAAGGGTGTCTAGAGAGGAGTGGTTTTGTATGAGGAAGTCTGGTGTTACAGAGAAGTATGTGAGAGTACTACAATACAAGTATGAGGGCAGTGTGACAGTGGTGAGATCTGCAGTGGGAGTGATGGATGCATTCAATGTAGAGGTTGAATTACATCAAGGATCAGAGCTGAGCCCATTCTTGTTTGCAATGGTAATGGACAGGTTGATGGACGAGGTTAGACAGGAGTCCCCGTGGACGATGATGTTTGCTGGTGATATTGTGACCTGTAGTGAAAGTAGGGAGCAGCTTGAGGAGAACCTGGAGAGATGGAGATAAGCTCTAGAAAGAAGAGGAGTGAAAGTGAGTTGAATGAAGACAGAACACATGAGTGTGAATGAAAAGGAGGAAAGTGGAGTGGTGAGGATGGAGGGAGTAGAGGTGATGAGGGTGGATGAATTTAAAAACTTGGGATCAACAGTTCAGATGAACAGCGAGTGTGGAAGTGAGGAGAAGAAGAGAGTGCAGACAGGTTGGAATGGGTGGAGAAGAGCGGCAGGAGTGAATTGTGGCAGACGGGTTCCAGCAAGTTTGAAAGGGAAGGTTTACAGGACAGTAGGGAGACCAGCTATGTTGTATGGGTTGGAGACGGTGGCACTGACGAAAAGACAGGAGGCAGAGCTGGAGGTGTCGGAGTTAAAGATGCTGAGATGTTCGTTGGGTGTGACGAGCATGGATAAGTTTAGAATGAGTATATTAGAGGGACAGATCAGGTTGGAAGTTTTGGAGACAAAGTTAGAGAAGCAAGGTCACGTCGGTTTGGACATGTCCAGAGGTGAGAAAGATTCTGAAGATGCCAGGAAAGAGGAGAAGAGGAGGTTTATGGATGTGGTGAGAGAGGACATGCATTAAATTGAAGGAGGAAGACGCAGAAAACTGGGAGAAATAAAACGAGTGGTCTGTTGTGGCAACCCCTTAATGGGGACAGCTGAAAGTTGGAGAAGACTCTTTTTGTGCTTCCACTAACTAGACACTTTATTAGAAACACGCATCTTGGGCATTAGCTCACTGGCCACTTTATTAGAAACACCCTTCTTGTTAATCGGTTAACTGGCCACTTCATTAGAAACGCTTACCTTGGCCTTCCACTTACTGCCTGAGATGGGATGTGTTTCTGATAAAGTTGCCTGTGTGTGTGTGTGTATTTCTAAGCACTGATGTTTTTTGCGATTTGTGCAGACATGTGATCCAAACACAGTGAGGACGAGGACCAGACACATGCTCCGTCCCCCTGCTGGTGATGCGGTGTGTCCAGAGAGAAACCAGACTGAGCCGTGTGTCGCTAATAGCAACTGCTTCACCTACCACTACAACGTCTCAGGTACGGTTGCCAAAAATGTCAGCTTCATTATTGTCAGGACACAGTCACAAATGTGCCTGGGAACTTTATCAGTGATGCAAAACTTAAACCAAGACAAAAAAAATCTAAATAATGCAAGTGCAGAATTAAATCATGGCACATCATGAGAATATAGAAGCAAGCAGTCAGTCAGTTTCTGCCGCTTGTCCTAAGCGGGGTCACGCTGGAGTCCATCCCAGCTAACACAGGGCAAACACCCTGGACAGGTCGCCCATCGCAGGGAGGAGCGAGACGGGGACGGTACCTTGCTCAAGGGTACCTCAGGGCAACCTATTGGGAAGGGGTTTGAACCCCTGCTCCTCCAATCATGCGGCCAACATCCTAACCACTAGGCCACCGAGTCCAAACACGAAAGATAGCTGCAGGTTAAAGCCCAATATACTCTCTGAAAAATTTATTTTCAGGGTTGTTGGAATCCAAGAGTGATATATATTCATTTTTATCTTTAAAAAGACATGATTTCTGCATAAAAGATCCTCATAACACATAGCAGCTAGACAGCATCCATGCGACAGATGGATAGTCATCAATTAAAGAAATTTAATTGCTCATAAAAATATAACCTGTTCAACATTAACGTTAATTCTTTACTGTGCATATTGATTATGGTCAATTAGTAGATTCAGCTTGGTTCATTTATCGTTTATTTTCATCAACAAAATGCAGTGAAGGAACAAAAGAGAATCTAAATCAAATCAATATTTGGTGTGACCACCCTTTGCCTTCAAAACAGCATCAATTCTTCTAGGTACACTTGCACACAGTTTTTGAAGGAACTCGGCCGGTCGGTCGTTCCAAACATCTTGGAGAACTGAGCACAGATCTTCTGTGGATGTAGCTTCCTCACATCCTTCTGTCTCTTCATGTGATCCAGACACACTGGATGATGTGGAGATCAGGGCTCTGTGGGGCCAGAAGAACTGATGCTGCTCTGAAGGTAAAAGGTAGAAACACCAGATATTGATCTGATTTAGATTTTTCTTTTGGCCTTGCTCCAGGAGTAGAACCTGGTGACCCTGTTCTGGACGAGGTGTCCATGCATATTTGAATGCTTCATCAGGGCTTTGTGAACCACTGTTTGTCTGGCTCCTTAACTAAGACCTCTCTGCAGTTAGTGACTCACCTCCCAGATTTACAGGGGCAGGTAAACCCCTCCACCCTGATAAATATACAATTCCAGGATGGTAATTTGCTCAAGGGTACATCTGGGCACCCTACTGGTCTGGGATTCTGACCCACGATCTTCTTATCCGGGGACCTAGTCCCTAACCACTAGACCACCGCTGCCCCAATATGATGAGATTATACATCTCGTCAGGTCTGGTAGCACCTCTGAATCCACAGGGAGAACCTGATGCAAGATGCCAAGACAAGGAAGCTTGGATGAACCTCCTCAGTCATATTCCCTACAACCTTATAAGCAGATATTAAAATTGATTCATGAATTAATACACTTTTAAATTACGCTGCTATATTTATTTGTTTATTGAATATTCCTTTCCCAGAAATGGAGACGGTTGATCCACTTTGGTGACCCCTAAACAGCCGAAAGTATAAAGAAGAAGAAGAAGAAGATCAAATATTCCTTTCTAATCCATTATAAACTTGTATGGCTTTGTAATCAGCTGGGAAACCTTTAAATGTAAATTTAATAAAATTGGAAATCAGATAGAAGGGGAAATCCGACATAAGGCAGGTGTAAAGTTGAGATGTTCTACATTGAGTTAAATGTTAAAATGACTCTGTTTCCTTCCATTACGCCATATTTATTAGAAACCTCAAGACAACTAAAGAGGTGAACTTTAGACACCAAGCCCATTTAGTCACCATCCATCTTCAGCCGCTTGTCCCAAACGGAGTCCTGGAGTCCAACCCAGCGCACATAGGGCGAGGACGGGGGACGCACCCTGGACAGATCGCCAGCCCATCGCAGGGAGGAACGAAACGGGCACGGCACCTTGCTCAAGGGTACCTCAAGGGTAGCCTATTGGGAAGCGGTTCGAACCGCTGATTCTCCGATCACATGGCCAACACCCAAACCACTAGGCCACCACTGCCCTCCCATTTAGTCACATTCTGCTTAAGTACAATATTAACAGCAGGCCTGCTTACTCTCCTTGCAATTTTCCTCCAAGCAGTGCAGATGACGGAGCTCCATCCTTCCATCTGTAGATACTGTCTGTATTAGTGCAGCCAGACGGCCGAGTGGAGATGGGAGCGGAGCGATAAGTACATTCCCTGCTGCTCTGCGGAGAAAAGCAGTGATCTAATCCACTCTGATATCCATTCTCTAGGCCTTTACAGAATCATGAGGCAGTCCTGAAAAGACTCCAGTGCCTCTAATCTGTAGATCTTAATGTTTAAGAGGCAGTGCATCAGCTTCTGTTAAGAGCAAAGGACCAAGGACAGATAGCGCCTATCAGAGTTTATTACTGTTTCACTTTAACCTTGCCGGTGTCTCTGCCTTTTTGTTTTTGTTTCATATATACATTATGTGGACAAAAGTATTGGGACATGTTTCATTTTCAATCAATAGGCATCAAAATGGAATGTGTCTACACAAAATAGGCTCTACTCTTCTGGGAAGGCTTTCCAAGAGATTTTAGACTGTATGTGGGACTTTGTCTGTTCATCCAGGAGAGCATTTGGGAGGCATCGATCTTGGACGAGAAGACCTGGCTCACAATCTTAGAACTAGTTGTCCAAAATGTCTTGGAATGCTGAAGTAGGAAGATTTCCCTACACTTATTCTACGCCAACAGATGCTTGACATTGCTCCATCCATTGTGGATCTTGCATAATGGAAAGCCATGAAGCTCTTGGCGAATATAGCGAGGTTAGCACTAGGGGTTCTTATAGTTTCCATCACTAAAGGAATGTTTTTCTTTGGCATTTCTGCTCATTCATTCACAAAAAAAGCATTTGTGAGGTCAAGAACTAATGTTAGAGAAGAAAGCCTAGCAAACAATGTCTCAGTTTATTCCATTCCAGTGTTCAGTAGGATTGAGGTCAGGGCTCTGTGCACAGCCCTGATGTTTCTTCACACCAAATTTAAAATCACAACTGTAGAAAGCTCGACTGAGCTTTCTAAAGGGGCGCAATCATACTGGAACAAAGGTCCAGGAGTTTTGCTGTAGCAGCCTTGGTTACACTCTATGTGGGACAGTGTTGTGTGAACAGTGATGTAACGAGAGATCAATCATAAGTTCTCCAGTTAAAGGGGTACTGGTGCTCTAATGATGGGTATTTGTCTATGGACCTATGGCTCAAAAGGTCCCAGGTTCAAATCCCATCTCTAGCACTACCACCACTGGGTCCCTGAGCAAGACCCTGAACCCTGAGTGTCTCCAGGGGGACTGTCCCTGTAATCAGGACATGGAAGTCTCTCTGGATAAGAGCATCTGCTAAATGCCGTAAATGTAAATGTAAACCGAAGCTTCATCTTCAGGCTGAAAACTTAACAATGATTTTTGGAAAGAAGAGGGACGCTAGCTAGCATTAGCTAATTATCATCCCCTTTCCGTTAACACTGAAGTGTCTCTTTTTCACCCTGATGTCAGTGTAAGGGGAGGGATTCTCCACAAGACACATGCAAATGTCCCTAAAATGGACATCTGGCTGTGATTTTTCCTGCTTTTGGGTCTCATTAATTTGTTTTCCTTCTGTTGATCAGTGATCTGAGTATTTGTTTCCTTGGAAAAGAAGGAAAATGGACGCACTTCTGCTGAAGATCTAAAAATTAAATGTTTTTCAGTTAACGTTCCCATTTCTCCCAATCCCAGATATTTTAATCAGACCTGTCACTCCAGAGAACACTTCCACCGCTCCAGCTTTCTTTGCACCACTTAGGCCCATGCTTGGAATTGCACACATTCTACATAGTTAGTATCTTCATGAAGGTCCAGAATCAATCTGGGAATCCAAATAGAAGATTTCACACGGTAAACTTTGGCACCACTCTGTGAAGGTCCACCTTTTTTGAAGTGCTGTTGCTGTTACATGCTTCTGTCTCTCAATATCAGCACTTAAATCTGACCGGGACATCTCTAGCAGGGCAGGGATTTCACAAATTTGACTTCCCACAAGAGTGTCACTGACCTCTTCTGTATGAAACATTCTGCTGGTGGTAAATCATGGAGATAGCTTGGATATGGGTTTTATTTCTACCTCCTGTTGTTAGCAGTACTTATGAATAAATTAAATATTAACTGTGATATTACTATCATTGTAGAATTGCTGGTTCAGGAATCACAGATATTACTTTTCTTCACTGCACTTTTTCATTCAAGGTTTTAAGCCCACCCATACTTTCTGAGATTATAAAAAGGTTCAGATCATCACAGTGCTCTACTGTGTGCTTATAGTTTGGAAAAAGATTGAAAGCGCCATTTTATATGAAATGAGTGTGTGTTTGGCAGGCTGGAGCAGCTGTATGCTGAGCGAGAGAGCAGTGTGTGGTGAGGGCCGGAGGACGAGGATGCTGGACTGCATGCGAAGCGACGGCCGAGTGTTGGACCTGGGACTGTGTGAGGAGGTGAGCATTGACCTCCTCTCAGATCTAAAACTCTGCACACCTTAAAACACCATTAAGACTGAACTTCATATCAGCCATGACCAGCTGTTGACCTCCCGCTACAGCCCGAGCACTCTCAGCCAGAGTCTGAAAAACAGATCACGAGCTGCTGGTCATAAAGAGTGAACGACTTTAACCCCTAACACTCACTCTTACTCCCAGTGATCATCAAAACATAACCTGAGAAAAGATATTTAAATAGATGGATGGATGGACAGAGAGATGAATGAATGGATAGATAGATAGATAGATAGATAGATAGATAGATAGATAGATAGATAGATGGGCAGAGAGATGAATGAATGGACAGATAGATAGATAGATAGATAGATAGATAGATAGATAGATACATAGATAGATACATAGATAGATGGACAGAGAGATGAATGAATGGACAGATAGATAGATAGATAGATAGATAGATAGATAGATAGATAGAAGACAGACAGACATACAGGTTGATTGACTGATTTGATTGGTTGTTTGGTTGGTTGGTTGGTTGGTTGGTTGGTTGATTGATTGATTGATTGATTGATTGATTGATTGATTGATTGAACTACAGATATGTATCAGAAGAAAGAAGCAGCTATGTATAATAAGACTGTAGTCTAGTGTTACTGGGGTAACCGCTCCCCAGTGTAACCAGTCCTTTATTTATTTTATAATTATGAATCAATATACTTCTTAATATTGAATCAATATTCTTCTTAATATTGTAATAAGTGATGTAAATGATGTTCAGGATATTGTCACAAATCTGCCGCTCTGTTCTTTCAGCTGGGACTGCTTCAGCTGTGGATCCTCAGTGAGTCCTGCCAGGTGGACTGTCCAGTTAGCTGTGTCCTTTCGAACTGGTCCCACCCCGGACCAGGGTGCTCCCACAGCTGTGGAAACCAGGTAGGATCTCAAATTGGTGGTAATAACCTGCATCCGAAGACCCAACACCGCTGGGGTTGTGGGGAATTGAAGCTTAAATGGACAGTTCTGGAAGAGACTCAGGGCGACACGGTGATACAGGTGTGGAGTGGACATGTTGTCTGTCTGGGTGAGTTTCCTCCAGGAACTCTGGTTTCCTCCACCATCCAAAGATTTGCACATCAGGTGGACTGGAGATGATAAATTGTCCCCGGTGTGAGTGTCCTTGTCTGTGTGTCTGTCCTGTAATGAACTGGTGACCTGTCCAGGGTGTGTCCCCACCAGCTACCCAGGGGGCCTGGGGATGAACTCCAGCACCACGGAGGACTAATCAGGACAAGCAGCTTATAAACTGGTGAAAGTGTGAATGGAAGAGACCCTCGATTTTTCGGAGAGTGCCCAAATGTATTTAATGGCCCAAAAATAAATCTTAAAGGAGATAAGTAATCTAAATAAAAATGAACCGAATAAAGAATGAGTGAAGTTTGGGCCTCTGGGAACCGTTGCCACCTTTGGTATGACAGGCCCAAAAATAAGGTCTGAAGACAGGACATCCCAGGTGACACAGGAAGATCAGCCCAGGAACTAAAACTCTTTTCTGTGTATCTGTGCTTTAAGATGGGATCAGCTGTAAGGTCACCATCTGACGACTCTTCCCCGTAAATGTTATTTTGTGAAGCAATGCCACACTGTGAACCACTGTCACTGTTCCCATGGCAACCAAATGTTGCCTGAACAGCCTATGAAGGAGTTTCCCAGATATTTATATTATATATATATATATATATATATATATATATATAATTTTGTTAATTTTGTATTTGTTTATATATTAAAACAATTTATGATTTTTGATTTTATATTATTTAAGGATTTCTATAGTAAAAAAAGAAAAAAAACATTTAAATCCTGTTTCTTCTGTTTTGAAGTGCACAGACTATTTCTCTCACACATACACAAAAACACACACATACACACACACGCACACACAAAAACAGACATACGCACACATAAGCTTCATAAACACACACACACACATACACACACGTGCACACACATACACACACACACACAGTGTGGAGAGACAGAAGACCGAGTGAGAGAGAAGACAGACAGACAGACAGAGAAAAGAGACAGTGAGAAGATAGAGAGAGAGAGAGAGAGAGAGAGAGACAGACAGACAGACAGAGAGAGACAGAGTGAGAGAGGGAGAGAGAGAGAGAGAGAGAGAGACAAGGAGTAAAAACATTTATAAAATCACATGAACAGAATTCTCTCTTTCTCACAATCTGACTTTCACCTTTTCTCTGTCCTATCTCTCTCTCTCTCTCTCTCTCTCTCTCTCTCTCTCTCTCTCTCTCTCTCTCTCTCTCTCTCTCTCTCTCTCTCTCTCTCGTCCCCTTTCTTTTTCTTTCATCTTTTTATACTGAGGAGTGTGTGTTGGTGTTGAGGTGTGTGTGCTGACATTGAGGAGTGTCTGGTTTTGAAGAGTGTGTTTTAATTTTTGGTTTGGAGTGCAGTAAAGGACAGAAGAAAAATACCAGTTATTGAATTTTAAGATTGGGGTGGCTATGTGAGTCATCCAGTCTGTGGTCGGACTGGGTTGGGCCGGTGATGGCGAGACAGGGTTGGAAATGATGGCGGAACGAGGTTGGAGCTGGTGATGGCGAGACGGGGTTGGGCGGTGATGGCGAGACAGGGTTGGAGGCGGTGATGGCAGGACAGGGTTGGGCAGTGATGGCAGGATGGGGTTGGGGCGGTGATGGCGGGGACTGGGTTGGGCCGGTGATGGCGGGACTGGAGTCGGGCGGTGATAGGCGGGACACCAGGTTGGGCGGTGATGGCGGGACTGGGTTGCGGAGAAAGCGGTGATGGCAGGATGGGGTTGGGAGGCGGTGATGGCAGGACACAGGTTGGAGCGGTGATGGCGGGACTGGGTTGGAGCGGTGATGGCGGGATGGGGTTGGAGTGGTAATGGCGGGACGGGGTTAGAGCGGTGATGGCGGGATGGGGTTGGAGCGGTGATGGCGGGACTGGGTTGGAGCGGTGATGGCGGGACAGGGTTGGAGCGGTGATGGCGGGATGGGGTTGGAGCGGTGATGGCGGGACTGGGTTAGAGCGGTGATGGCGGGACGGGGTTGGAGCGGTGATGGCGGGACTGGGTTGGAGCGGTGATGGCGGGATGGGGTTGGAGCGGTGATGGCGGGACAGGGTTGGAGCGGTGATGGCGGGATGGGGTTGGGCGGTGATGGCGGGACGGGGTTGGAGCGGTGATGGCGGGACTGGGTTGGAGCGGTGATGGCGGGATGGGGTTGGAGCGGTGATGGCGGGACAGGGTTGGAGCGGTGATGGCGGGACGGGGTTAGAGCGGTGATGGCGGGACGGGGTTAGAGCGGTGATGGCGGGACGGGGTTGGAGCGGTGATGGTGGAAGTGATGCTGTAAGGAAGCCTTGTGATCACTGTGTGATGGAAATAAAATCTCTCTCTCTCTCTCTCTCTCTCTCTCTCTGTATCTCTGATCTCTGTCTCTGTCTATCGCTCTCTCTCTCTGATCTTCTGTTTCAATAAATGATGCTGCTTGGGGCGGCTGAAGGAGGAGTGCAGACCAGGACCGTATTGACAAGCTCATTCGTTTGTCTCTCTCCATTTATCTGCTTCTGTTTGGCCTTCCTCCATATTTCTCCTCGTCTTTGGAGTGGTTTCAAGCATGAAGAAATCAAGAACAATCTGCTCTGGAGTTTAAGGAGTTCAAATTATGGTATAAACATTTCACTGTTCCACTCACCCCTGAGTCCATACACTCTATTTATGTCCTTTTGGTCTTTAAAAAGGACATTTATTGACGTTCATTTGTCAGCAGGTTCTCATTCACACCACCCTTTCTCCCCAGAGCTGGGTCTTCCTCAGTATCTCCTGATTATTACGCTCAATAATGAGTGTCCTCATGCCTCCACTTCTCTTAAATATCCAGAAATAACAGACATTATTTATAAACCAGTTCAGAAAAGTGCTCCAGCACAAGACAGAAGACAAAATGAGTGCACTCTGTCCACTCCCAAGACATTTCCATCACATATGGAAGGTTCTGATGTTCTACTGCTTAGTCATTCAAAATCATAAGGTCGTGGGTTTGAGACCAGTAGGTTGCCCTGAGATAACATTGAACAAGGAGCAAGGTACCTTCCCCATCACTGCTCCCCAGGCGCTGGATAGGGCTGTCCCCTACTGCACCTTCAATTCATGTTTAGATTTAGAGCTTTTTTTCAGCACTAGTCTCTCCTGTGGTGTCTTCTTCATACTTCTTGGTTGACGTTTCTCTCACAGTCACTGTGATACTCTCCTGTATTTTCTCCTCCAGGTATGATGTCACGCTCCCGCCGAGTCCTGCAGGAGGCTCATGATGAGGGCCGGCCGTGTCCCTCCCAACTGTCCCAGACTGAACCGTGTCCCGTTAGGCCCTGCTACAGCTGGCTGCTCGGAGGCTGGTCACCCTGCCAAGTCAAGGTAACATCCGTCTTTCATAAAATCCAAGGGTGTCTGAAAGGGTTTCCAATCACTCGGTGTTCAGCATCTGGCAGTAAACAAATCACATGATCATCTGGAATCATCTGCGCATGTTTCTTCACTGCTTCATGTCTTCGGTTCAGACGTAGATCACTGTGTGGATTAACCAACACAAAACAATCTAACTGCTCAGGTACAGAGACTGGAACTGAAAATGAGAGACAACAACACTGTCCTTCAGGAAGATCTGGAGAACCGCTCAGGTACAGAGACTGGACTGAAAATGAGAGACAACAACACTGATTGAGCTGATCCTGTTTAGGCTTCGGGTATAGCGGATCATCCATCTCCATGTCTTCCTGTCCTCTGCATCTTCCATCTTCACACCAAGCACCTGCATGTCCTCTCTCACCATGTCCATTAACCTCCTCCTGTCCTTCCTCTTCTTCAACATCATTCTCCTGATATACTCCTCGTCTCTCCTCTGGACATGTCCAAACCATCACAGTCTTGCCTATTTCACTTTGTCCCCAAACTGTCCAGCCGGAGCTGTCCCTCTAATATACCCATTTCTAAACCTGTCCATCCTCGTCCCTCCCAACATAAATCTCAACATCTTTAACTCTGACACATAAAGTTGGGAGAAGATGCTGACGGTAAAGAATCTGCAATGGACCCTCCAAATAAAGTGCTCCCCATTCGATTTATTGGACTGCGTCCTCTTTTTTTTGGTCCTGATAAAAGAGTGCTGTTTACTCCTCTCTCTGCGCTTGACCCTGGCTACATAGAGGGATCGGTGTGATATTAACCGCATTTCACCTCCAGGTTGGAGTGTCTTGGGTGGCGGCCACCCGGCCCGGACACCATGCAGGAGGAGTTTAATTGAATTTTGAAAAGGTGCTTTGTGGGTGAGAGGGGGACTTTGTGTCATTGAGACGTGAGCTAACTGCTGACGAGGTCCATGTTTGGGAACTGCAGTCTCACGGTTAGAAAAGAAGCACTCAGATTTCCATCTCTCTCGCCCCTCCTTTCAGCTTTCTCCTAGGCTGGATTTTAATTGAATGTCTTGGGGTCCTCTGGACGTCCTCACAGTTGTGCTTGCTTTCAAATTCAGCTCTTTTTTGCCATCTGCACTAAAGAAACTCGCCACACATTTCGGTGCAGCTTCATAACCTCCCTCCTCTGCCCTTCGTCGCTTTTGTTTTCCTGATTTGTGTTCCTGTTTCATGTCTGAGCATTATTACTCAGGAGCACCTTTGATGAATAAATCAGTGCTTTTATCTTGTATCGTCTAAGCATTAGCGATGAGGGCCTGAAGAAATCCTTACATAATGCATAATTCAAGTCTCCGTGCCAACTTCATCACTTCTGCTGCCTGTAAACAGTAAACAGTGTGACTGGTTTCCTTGTGAAATGAAAGGTGCATTCAATATAAATTGCAAGGGCATCACCTGCAACATTCACGGAGGAAAAGAGATGAACCACAAGCTTTTCCTTCTGATGGAGGAACCTGTAGGTTTAGAGAAGGAATTATGACAGCGGCAGCCTCAAGATGAGGGGAAATAAAAAACTGAAATCAACAACCTCGATGGGTGGGGCTGCATATTGGTGCAGTGGGTGGCACAGTCGCCCCACAGCAAGAAGGTCCTGAGTTCGAATCCCAGGTAAGATGGTCCAGGTGTTTCTGTGTTGAGTGGCCATGTTCTCCCCGTGTGTTTCCTCCAAGAGCTCCGGTTTCCTCCCACCATCCAAAGACCTGCATGTGGACTGGAGATGCTAAATTGTCCCCTCGGTGTGAGTGTGTTTGTCCCTGTGTCTGTCTGGTGATGGATTGGTGTCCCCACCCTGTGAGAGCTGGGATAGATTTCAGCACCACCAACGAGTGGCTCAGAAAATGTGTGAGTGAGGGTAAGAACCTTGATGGATTCTTGGTTAAGTTCCCAGTTGTCTATTAGCAGCTGATGAAGCGTGTACTTTTAGTCTAGAAAGAAAAGAAAAATGAGTAAAAATCAGTTTTCTTTTCTGCCAAATCTGAGAGTTTTGACAGAGATTACCCCTCTATGAGACATGCTGGAGAATTTGAAGTTCAAAAGTCGTTCTTAATCAAGTCACACAGAGAATCACAGCAAGGAGATCCAGATTTGTGGGAAACAGACAAAAGAACAGAGGTCCCACATCCTCCCTGATTCTATGAACCATTTATGGAATCATGTAATTCAGCTTTAAAACATAATTTATCAATAAATAAATAAAAGCACTCACCGGGACAGAACCCGGGGCGTCCTGTCCGGGGATAGAACCCAGGAGCTTCATGCTGTGAGGCCACCTTTCTACTCCTAAACAAAACCCCACACTCATTTTCTGTCAGGGGTTTTCCATCTGGAGTCTACCCCAGCTCTCACATGACTAGGTGGGGACACACCCTGCAATGCACCCTGTGTAGGACAGACACACAGACAAACAAGCATTCACGTCTAGGGGTCAAGTCAGCATTTCCAGTCCAGGTCTTTGGATGGTGGGAGGAAACTGAAGTTCCTGGAAAAAAACACACACAAATGCAGGAAGAACTAGCCCAGAAAGGACCTGGATCATCTGGGATTCGAACTCAGGACCTTCTCATTGAGGCGACAGCAACACCCACTGCACCACCCGGTATAAATGAAAATGCTAGCTAAAGTTAAATCTGCACTAGACTAAAAAAAATTAGTGAGGAATTAGCATCAACGTGGTTAATGCTACACGATCAAGAAGAATATAAAACTGATCAGACATGAACTACTCACTGCATATCGATTAGAACATGTCCTCCAGTACAGGGGTCTCAATCACAGTCGCATCAAGATTTGCAGCTTCTAGAACTCAGATGCATACAAAGCTTCAGACCCTTAAAGAGAAAGAAAAGACACATTGTGAAGATAAACCTTTCATGGAAAAACAACCAGGGCCCCAAAGGTGTCAGTAAACCAATCAAAATCCAGGGAATCAGAGTGTGATAAAGACTCTTAACCTTTAAGTGTTTTTTCCCGAAGCTCTCAGGATCAAAAACACATCAAATAATCCTAACATACAAAAAAAAACTTCAGATTGATGTACAGAAGGAAGGACTACATGCAGCAAAGGAAGTGCTTAAAGGAAAAAAGCCAAACAATAGGGAACTATCACACCACAGCCCGTTCACCAACATCCCCCATTCCCTCACCACAACACTCCCAGGAAAACCTCCCAGTACATGCTTTCAGGGTGAATGGACTGTCTTAAAAAGAATAAACTTTTCTTTTAAAGAATTAAGAGTTCAAACTTTCACCTGAAATCAGACCGGAGCTACTTTCACACTGTTTCACAAACTACTTCCCCTCATTTCTTCATATTCTTCTTCCACACTTTCTTGTATGTTTAATATACTGTTGAGGAACAGTTCTCCAGATCTTCCTGAAGGACAGTGTTGTTGTCTCTCATGTTCAGTCCAGTCTCTGTACCTGAGCAGTTTGATAGTTCTGTGTTGGTTAATCCACACAGTGATCTACATCTGAACCTTCAAGTAGAACAAAGAGTCTAACTTAAGACATGAAGCAGTGAAGGAACAGCAGATGATTCCAGAAGATCAGGTGATTCGTTGATTGTTGATTCTGAAAGCTGAGTTGTTGGAAACCCTTTATCTAGATTCTAGAACCTTGTATCTTCAGGCACTTTGCATCCTGGAGCACTAAAACATTGCTACACATTTCTTTTATTTCAATATGAAAACGACAAGAGTTGGACAAGCAGAAGGAAGATGTTTTGGACCAACAAAATGATTCCCAAACCAAATATAAAGAAACGAGGGGATCAAGACTATTGCACAGCACTACATATTCCGTATGTAGCCTTGTGATCAGATGAAACACACTAACAAGAGGCTGGTCCCCTGAAACTAGCATCGTGTAGCACCCTAGAGGGTGCCAACTGGTCCATGCCCAGGTCATTAGCTCTGCCAGCCACCCCAGAGGGCAACAACAGGCATCTGCTTGGTTCACTTCTGTTGCTGAGAGTGAGCGGGTGGAGCTCAGTTCAGTAAAGAAGCCCCCAGGCTTCTTGTTATATAACCTAGTCTCCTGTCCATGCTGGACATTCATCTCTCTGTCGCTTTGCAGTGGGAAGGTGGCTGTAGGGCAGAGTGGCAAGCTCTTTCTTTCTTCCTCATTGGGTTCAAAAAAGCTGACACTGATGTGAAGAGGCAGCACAGGCACCTTCAAAAGGACAGCCAAGCTGAAAAACAGGTAGAGAGCTCGCTGACAGCAAAGCAGGCAAAGGAGGAGGGGACTGGGCTGAGAATCTCGTTGGGGAAATGTTTGTAGAGCTAAAAAGCTTGTGATCTGTGGAAAAGTGACCTGTATTTAGAACTGAAAAGCCTGAAGATGGGTGAAGGGTCTAGTTAGCCCAGAGCACTGAATTTTGACCTGAAAGCACAAGACTAGCACAGTACATGCTATTGTGTCTTAGAAATGTGAACCATGAAGGAACTGTGACCAAAAAAATGGACCAAAGCTTGTAATGTAAGCATGTAACTCCTGGTTAACATGAATATGAGTTCTAGAGCCCTATGGAGCTGTTAGAAATCCAAGGAGAAATCTATAGATGTGGGAAGGTCTCAGATTGTCCTGAAGTAGAGAATGGCTCTTAATAACACACTACCTGGCCGAAAAGTTCATCACTTGGATTTACCCAAGTGAAAACCTTTCATTAAAGTGAAAGAGAATATTTGTGATTGTGAAATACAGCCACTTTCTGCCACTTGTCCCAAATGGGGTCGTGCTGGTGTCCAACCCAGTGCACACAGGGCGAGGACAGGGGACGCACCCTGGACAGGTCACCAGCCCATCGCATGGAGGAGCGGGACGGGGACGGCACCTTGCTCAAGGGTACCTCAGGGCAACCCATTGGGAAGGGGTTCGAACCCCCGATCCTCCGCCCAACACCCTAACCACTAGGACACTACTGCCCTTGTGAAATACAATCGCAATGAAATGCAACCTTTGCTTTCCACCCACACACACCGTCCAGTATTCTGCAACCATGTCCAGCATGCAGGGAGCAGGAATGGGGATGATACCTTGCTCAAGGGTACCTCAGGGCAACCTGCTTATCTGGGATAAGTACTGCAGAAATTAATTTTCCGGTTTCGAATTTTAGTGGGTCAAGAGACATGGGACATTCTTTATACTCAGATTGGCCACCAAGGAGTCCAGACCTTAACTTTTTTGAGAATGCTGGAGAAAACTTCAACTGCCAGTGGTCGGACTCTCCAATCACCAATACAAGAACAGGGCAGTGATGGAGCAGTGTTTAGGAAGTAGGCCCTAGGATCAAAAGGTCATTAGGTTGCCCTGAGGTACCCTTGAGCAAGGTACTATCCTGCTCACTGGGCACTGGATGTAGCTGATAAAATGTCATGATGCACCACAAGTACATCTTATTGTTTTTGTTCTCAGCCAAAGTCCCAGACATTTTCCTTGCTCCAGAGGTACTGGAACCAGCACTATGATCAATGGTACTGTTTCTCTTTAGCTGTTTCAGACCTCAGAAAGATCTGAAATATACACCTCAGTAACTTAGGACTCCACTTGGTTCAGTCAGACTTTGGAAGTGTATTGGTGTTTACACATGTGCGAAGGGTTTCCAGGCCAAGTGTTGACTGTATCAGAATTGTGGACTGATATTGTCTGGTTTGCTTCAGGGTGCCGAATGTGGTGAAGGTGTTAGAGAGAGGAACCTGTCATGTGTGGTTCACTGGGGTCAGTGGCCCGATTCGTCCGGACCAAGACCCGACAGCCCTGGTCCAATTAATGTAGTGGAGGAGGAGAAGTGCGGCGAGCGCCTCAGGAGAGAGAGTGAGCAGGAACTGCAGCAGCCGTGTTTCGTCCCCTGTCCTGGTAAGTTTTTGGTCAACTGTGCACTACTGCTGCTATAAAAACAATCCTACATGCCCAGGTTCACATGCCCAGGTAGGTAATGTTTCCTACCTGCTCAGGTGTGCGAATACCACTCTGTGAATCTTTGTTCCCACCCAGTTGTGCTTAAACACCTGCCTGAACCCTCTTACCTGGCCAGGTGTTTGTGCACCACTGCTTGTCCCTTCTTACCAGCCTATGTGTGCTAACATCTACTTCCTGTTTCATCTTACCTGTCCAGGTGGCATAGGTGCACTTTTGCCATTGCCTGGCTACCTTGATCATAATACTACTGTCCGTTCACATTTGACTGGTGATTTTAACTCAGTCCAGGTAGATATTGCCCATTCCTTTCCACCTGCAAATGAAGGTACTTCCAAAACTTACTCAAGTATACTGATGCTATAGTCACACTTCCACCAAACCGCTTCCTACCTGCCTAACCATCCATTATACCAATCCACATATACTAATGTTACCTTCCATTTGCGTCCTACCTGCCCAGGTACATTAATGTCCAACTCTTCCAACCTACTCAATTACACCAACTCTACTATCAAGTACATTTCTACCTGCATGGCAACACTTGCAGTTTTGTCAAATCCATCCTACTCACCTGGGTCCATGAGCAGTTCTGACCCCTTCCTACCTGGCTGGGTTCACTAGCAAATCCGGCAAACCCTTCCTACCTGTCCTGGCCCATTACAAGTTCTGCAAAACCCTTCCTATCTGTACATTATCTGTACACAGAGTACATTAGCAGTTCTGTCAAACCCTTCCTACAAGCATGGGTCCATGAACAGTTCTGCTTGACCTTTCCTGCCTGCCTGGGTGCATTAACAACTGGGCCAAACCCTCCCTACGTGCCTGGGCAAGGTGACTAGCAGTTCTTAACTGCCTGGGTACTCGAGCAGTTCTGCAAAACCCTTCCTATCTGCCTGGTTCAGCTAGCAGTTCTGCACTTCCCAACACTAACAGTTCTGCATTACCCAACACTAACAGTTCTGCATTACTCAACACTAACAGTTCTGCATTACCCAACAAAAGCAGTTTTGCATTAACAAACACTAGCAGTTTTGCATTATCTAACAAAAGCAATTTTGCATTACCCAACACTAGCAGTTCTGCACTACCCAACACTAGCAGTTCTGCATTACCCAACTACTGTCAAACCCTTCCATTCCTGCCTGGGTCCACTAGCAGTTCTACAACCCCCCCGTTCCTGCCTAGTCCTCCTGTTTAATGGATCAGCCCCCTTGTTTGTACACCTTAGACATTTTCCATTGGAGATTTTGGTGTGGTACACAAAGCTTAGAAATCAGTGACGACATATTTTTCCATCATTTCTTCTGTCAATTGTACCAACTCAAGCTGGTTACTAACACAACCATCAAACACCAACCACATTCCCAGCCCTGATCAGTGCAGATACATTGGACAGCTCTCCTTTCAAGACCAGTTACGACAATATCCCATTTTTTCTTAGACGCTATAGCCTGTTCTTTCCTGGTGTTACATGGGCTCTTCAATCAATATTTCAGCTCAGATCAGAAAAAAAAAACAGAAGATTGTTTTATGTTGCTGTTTTGTTATGAGAATCACTGTGAATCCCAGAGAGAGAGAGAAATCAATCTGCAGTATTTCAACAGAAGCAGCATGGTGCAGTTTGGGAAATATAACAAGGGTATGGTTAGTTTGTTCTGAAGACCGTGGAGAGTCATGGTTTGTATAGCTTTGTGTTGTAGTGCTTTGTTAAATGTTTTTCTATCGTGGCTCTGTGTACGCATGGCTGTATTTCAGAAATCTTAACTCCATCTGCTTGCCTTACCGTCCGTCTTACTGTCCAAGCACAAAGCCCCACACTCGGGGGAGTGCTGTTCTCTCAGCTGGCGCTGGGAATCAGGGACAACAACGGGGGGGGGGGAACTAATGTGAGAATGAGAGAGACACAGAAAAGAGCAAGAGGGAGAAATAAAGTAGGTGAGTGACAGAATGAACAGAATCCCTGGCTGTGTGTGCGCCAGCTCAAGTGAAGGTAGCTTCATGAAGATGGAGGATAATGAAAAGCCTGAGTGCACAGATTGTGTCTAATAGCCAGTCTGGCTGCTGAAGTGAAGGCGCGAGCTGAGTGTTGGTAAAGGTTCTCGGTGGGCAAGAGGGCCACTCGCTCTCCTCTTCAAACAGAGTTAGAGTTTGACCTTCAACGATTGCTTTCCTTTGCTAAGAGCAAACTGAGCGAATCAAAACACAAGCCACATCGCCCTCTACACTTACTGTACAGTATTACAATCTGTCAGAGGACTTTTAAATTGAAAAAGTAGTCAACGTCTCCCCCTTACTCCCAGAAAGGCCCTATTTATCATATAATAATTAAAGAACGCTTCAAATAAATACAGAAGCAGCATCGCCCCCTAACATTTCTGCAATGCATTATAATCGGTCAGTTAAACCACAGCATAGCGACCTGTTAGAATGACCATAGCGATCGTGTGAACTTTAAAAAACACTTTAAAAAAGAAAAAAAGGCCATGTCGCCCCCTACCGTTTCAGAAATGTATTACAATCTGTCAGATTGACCTTATAAATCATATTAAAGGAACGATATTAAAATATAAACAATAATCCAGGTGAAATGGAAGTGAAAGTGACTATGTCAGAGTGAAACACGGCACACAGTATTTAACCCGCACACACCGTCCAGCAGGGGGCAGCTATGTCCAGCTCCCAGGGAGCAGTGACTGGGATGGTACCTTGCTCAAGGATATCTCAGGGCAACCTACCGGTCCTTCTCCCTTAACACTAAGCAACCACTGACTCCCGTCCTTACCGTAAGGTATTACAATCTGTCAGAATGATCTTATTAACCATATGATCATTAAGGAGGACTTTTAAAATGATTAAACATCATCCACATCGCCCCCTACCCTCTCTGGAACATATCACAATCTGTCAAAATGACCATACAAATACTATGAACATTAAAAAGCACTTTTAAAACTAGAAAATAGGCAACATCGCCCTCTACCATTTCAATAATGAATTACAAATTGTCAGAATCACCATATTAATAATATGACCATTAAAAAGTACTTTTAACTCTATAAACTTGAAACCACGTCGCCCAAAACCCTTCCTGTAGACTCCTGTAGTCTCATTTTGTCCATGGTTGAGTTTAGAACTGATTGCAAATTTATGTAAAATGTAAACAAAGTTGTGTCCTTTAACGTTGTTGTTGTCTGATGTTGTCACTGTAGGAGACTGTCACTTGACGGAGTGGTCATCATGGAGCTCATGCCAGCTGACCTGCCTGGAGGGTCGCAGTTTTGAATCTGTCGGTCAGCAGGCGCGGTCCCGAGCCGTGGTAATCCAGGTGCTGGAGAACCAGGACAGCTGTCCAAAGCAGGAGTTCGAAACAAGGCCCTGTAAAGGTAGAAGACTCACATCTGGATGAGTCCCTTCTTAACGATATTGACATTTTGATACTTTATATCATAAATAATAATAATAATGAAATAACCTCTTTATCACAGCAGCTCAGATTCTTCCTTCCTAGCAATACTTGGAAATAACTTGTGTCCAAACCCCCTGAGAAGCTTCTCAAGCAAACAGTTCTGTCTCGTTTACTTGAGCTCATTTCAAACTTTGCGGGTCCAGCTCACCCCTGTAGCTCAATGGGAGACATTTCTGGAGACTAGCAACAGCAAGACACCTGTCTCTAAGCATTTCACTTTTTTTGACTGGATTTGATCATTTTGGCCCAAATTAGAAGAACTTGAGATCATTATCCTGTTAAAGATTGAAAATTCCCAACCCAGAAGGAAATGTATGATGGTGAAGAAAGGAGTGATAGTTTTCTTTATTCCTGATCCCTTTCGTTTGGACGATATCTCCAGATCTTCTTCTCAAACACCCCAAAACTGTCATGGATCCACCGCCATGTTTCACCACAGGAACAAAACACTGCGCTGCTCCATCTGTCGTCCCACCTAAACCCATAACTTCCTCAAGATCATTGAAATTTACTCTCCTCCTTCCACAAGACCTCCTTCCAGTCCTGTTTTTCTTCTGTTTGGCCCACAATTATCTCTTTTTATTGTAAACACCATGAATTATAGGTTCTCCGGCAACATTACAAAAAATAATTCTAACATAGTGTCATTAAAAAAGGCAGATTTGATATTTCTTCACAACCAATAGATTTATATATTAATATTATATATATTAGGCAGCGGTGGCCTAGTGGTGAGGGAGTTGCCCTGGATCGGAAGATTGTGGGTTCCATTCCCTCACCACTAGGTTGCCCTGAGGTACCCTTGAGCAAGGTACCGTCCCCGTTACTGCTCCCCGGGCGCTTTCATAGCTGCCCACTGCTGCACGGTGTTTGCATGGATTAAATGCAGAGGTCCAATTTCGTTGTGGTTCACTGTGTGCTGTGCTGTGACCTCGCAATGACAAGAATAGTCACTTTCACTTTCATATTAATATTTAGAATCTTTCTCAAAGCATCAGTGTTTGGTGTTTCATTAATAATAATGAAGCTGTTTGTCCATCTCTGCTTGCCGTAGGGGGAAAGTGCCACAGTTATGAATGGAGAACCAGCACATGGAACAACAATGAAAGAACAGTGTGGTGTCAACGCTCTGATGGAGTCAATGTGACAGGTACTGACCCGATCCACTGACACCATCCTCACACCAGTTCAGGAGGCAGGCAGTGGAGCTGGAGATGTCGGGGTTAAAGATTCTGAGATTTGCGTCAGGAGGGACGAGGATGGACAGGATTAAGGATGAATTTATTAGAGGGACAGCTCAGGTTGGGCAGTTTGGAGACAAAGTGCGAGAAGCGAGACTGCCTTGGTGTCCAGAGGAGAGACGAGGAGTATATCAGGAGGAGGATGTTGAAGATGGAGCCACCAGGAAAGAGGAGAAGAGGAAGACCAAAGAAGAGGTTTATGGACGTGGTGAGAGAGGACATGCAGGTGTAACTGTTTCCAGTAGGCTGGTTGATTGAAAGTGATCGAAAGAACAAGTGGGGTGTTTCCAATAAAGTGGCCAGTGGTTAGACACACAAGGCAGATGATTCTAATGAGTTCACTTGTGGCGTGAGACCAAAGGTGTAAAATGATTGGCTAAAACTCCCACTCCTGCATTCTCTGCTGGAAGCTTGTGATCCTCTTCTGTTCTTTGGTTCTTTTGGTTTCTCCTGAAGCGCATCAAATGCATACCTGACACGGTTCTGCCGTGGCTCACGCTGACACTGTACCGTTTGATCCTCGGCTTCTTTCCTTTATTTAATCTTTATTTCGTCTCGCTTTCTGCACTCCGGACTGTTTTCAAGGAGAGACCAGAATATCAACAGAAAGCGCAAGAGGATGCAGCATCCGATCACCAACCTGAACATTACAAATAAACGTTCACGTATCACATCAGCAGATCGTTTCAGATATTTTTACACAACATAAAAAATCTATTGCCCAGCACGTCTTCTATTATTTAATATAATATTCATTATTATTATTATAAGTATTATTTCTTAAAACTTTCAAAAGACCTGCAATGTTCATACCTCAGCTTTTAGATGAAAATGTATTTCAAATATTTAAAGGTGTAGATGACTATTACTATAAATACTTATCCTTTATTTATGATGGATTTATTGCAGTTTTTAAGCTGAAGGTATGGAGTTTTAAAAAAGCCTATTGATCAGAGCTCCCACGGCCTTCATGAATAAATCACGGCGTTCACACCTACAGTCCATACAAATGTAATAAAACTGCTGTATTCGTTGCTCCAAAACGAAGGTGCCTCAGGCGGGGAGCTCTGAGAGGAGGGTGGGGGTTGGCGTCTCTGAGAATAACAGGTAAAGGTGATGTTATCTGAGGATCCGCTCGCAGGTAATCTCCCAGGCTTTGGGAGAAAGCCTTACTCTCCCAACTTTTGACACTTCATTTTCCTATTCCAAAATTAAAACGTTCACACCTCGATCGGGGGCTGCGATAGGACGTCCGGGCCATTCATCAGCTCTGACACTACATTTGTTTGGTTATCAAGACCGAAATGGCAATAATTACTTCAGCCGCTTGTTTTTCTTCGCCAGGCGGCTGCTTCCTGCCCAGCAGGCCGGCGGGCGTTCGTCACTGCCATCCACCCTGCACCAAACCCTTCTCACACTGCAAACAGGTGAGTGTGGACACACCGACAGACAGACAGACACATAGAGAGACAGACAGACACACAGACACACAGATAAATAGAAAATAGACAGACACTCAGACATAGACTTACAGATACAGATAGACAAACAGATAGATACAGATAGACAGCCAGATACACAGACAGACAGACATGCAGACACAGACAGATAGGCAGATACACTTAAATAGAAATGGATGGACGGACGGACTGACTGACAGACAGATAAATAGATAGACAGATTGATAGAAACAGAAGATGGATGGATAACAGATAAATATATTAAAAAATGGATAGATAGATAGATAGATAGATAGATAGATAGATAGATAGATAGATAGATAGATAGATAGACAGATAGATAGATAGATAGAAACATCAATCTGCACTCCATATACAGTCCATGTGTGGCTCTGTTTCCCCGAGTGCAGTGAAACCTCTGAAAGAGAAGTTTCTGAAAGGAGAGCTGATTTTTCTCAGGCAGCTTTAATCAGGTGGTTTGGGAAACTTTGAGTCCAGAGTGTGGAACAGAACAAAAGTTCTCCTGAAGTTCACCTTTCACACCATGAAACACAGCATCTGCTGCTGGAGAGTCGGAGCGAGTTCCTGAAAATAATATTTTACACTCAGGATCTTATGATGTTTGTGTGAGACATGATTGTTTTTCTGATGAAAGATTTAAAAAAAGCATCAACAAGAACAAAAACATTCTCACAGCTGCAGTGTGTGTGTGTGTGTGTGTGTGTTGAAAGGGTTTTTAGGGACAGCGGTGTCCTAGGGTTTAGGGACGAAGCCCCAGTATTAGCAGGTGCTGGGTTTGAGTCCTGGACCAATAAGTTGCCAGCCTAGTGGTTCGGGCATTGGCCGTATGATCGGAGGATCAGGGGTTCGAACCCCTTCCCGATAGGTTGCCCTGAGGTACCCTTGAGCAAGGTGCAATCCCTGTCTCGCTCCTCCCTGCGATGGGCTGGAGACCTGTCCAGGGTGTGTCCCCCGTCCTTCACCCTGTGTGAGCTGGAATGGACTCCAGCGCAACCCCGCGACCCCGCTTGGGACAAGCGGCAGAAAATTACTGACTGACCAGTAAGTTGCCTTGAGACACCCTTGAACAAGGTACCATCCCCATCACTGCTCCCTGGGTGCTGGATTTGGCTGACAACTCTGTTTCCCCAGCTTTACCATCTCTCCACCAATAAACAAAAGTCTGAAAGCGGTCACCCTGTTACTGAAGACTTCCTGCCTTTTCTGCAACCAGTAGCTTTGAGTTTTTAGTTAAAAATGCATCTGATTGCAGGTTTTCAACTGTTTTACATTTTCTGGAGTTCAAATTGAGCTCTATATCCTCCGTGAACTCAGAAACATTGTAAGACAAAGACAAAAGGAAAGGGACTTTTACAATAACGGAAATATCTGTATCATACCTGTTAAGAGTGAATGAGTTTATTTGATGTTTAGACCTTTAGAGGGCGACGGTGAGGAACGTTTGTTTATTTGATGTTTAGACCTTTAGAGGGTTATGGTGAGGAACGTTTGTTTATTTGATGTTTAGGCCTTTAGAGGGCGACGGTGAGGAACGTTTGTTTATTTGATGTTTAGGCCTTTAGAGGGCGACGGTGAGGAACGTTTGTTTATTTGATGTTTAGACCTTTAGAGGGCGACGGTGAGGAACGTTTGTTTATTTGATGTTTAGTCCTTTAGAGGACAATTTTAGAGTTCTTAGAGTTTCACTTTGTAAAGTATCTGCTACTCTTTCTAGCTGCCCTGTCTTCATCCCTCTGAAATAATCGAATAAGGCCTTGCAGCCCCTCATCATGGCAACCTCATTTATTTTTTACATCACAAAATAATCCATCTTTATTTGTAGCGTGTGTTTTATGTATAATAAATAATAACACAGCATGCCACTGACTTTTGACCCATGAAGTGTTCATTTAGAATTAAAGGCATGATTCAGTGGAGGATGAATTTCCATAATTGCTGCAAATAGATGAATATGACAAATAAAAATTCTAATCAACCCACAAAAATAATGGCCTCCTACAGCTGCGATTATTCAGGGCCGTGTGGCAGGGCGGCCGGACGCTGATGAAGACCACCATCGGGTTGTGTTTGTGGCCTTTCTGGCTTTGTTTGGCTCTGAAACAGCGCAGGGATCTAATCAGCTCCAGTTTAATTGCCAGTAATTGGCAGAAATCTGCAGCTGGAAGACCATTAAAGCACATGCGATGATCTTGGTCGTCTGTAAGGTCGAGGACACATTGGACGGAATCGATCTCCGCCCAGAAAAGTGTTGTGAGAAAAAACTTTGTAGAACTTCACAGATGTTATAATGAACCAATTAAACAGAAGAATACAGAACATTAGCACAGTAGTATTTCATATCACTTATTCAGTGCTTGCAACAAATAATGAAGTGAAAGGGAAACAAAAGTGACTATTTGTCATTGTGAACACAATGAACCACAACTAAACACACACACACACACACACACACACATCATCCAGCAAGGGGCAGCCATATCCAGCATCCATGGAGCAGTGATGGGGACGATACCTTGACCAAAGGAACTTCAGGGCAACTTAACAGTCCAGCAAACCATGATGTTCTGATCCTGCGGCCTCGTCCCTAAACCCTTGGACACTGCTGTCCCAAAACGTTCCTGGAGATGCTGCAATATCAGGTTGTGGTGTTGAGTGGGCGGAGCAAACTCCTCTTACATCTCCCTGCTTTAATTATCGATTTAATATGCAGTCCTCATATTGAAGACGCTTCAGATATTAAACTGATAAGAACAAATACTGAACTTGATCTAAACCAAAGGGAAGAGAGGTTATGCAGAATATACTACAAATGATTTAATAATTAATATGAATTATTCAATATCTACTATAATTAGGTTTAATTAGGTTTATTTTAAATGACTCAGAATCTTAATTAGAAATGATTTACTCATTCATATCAAAAATCACATTTAAATCATTCAGTATCTTTTTGAAATGATTCATTGCCTACTATACATTTTCCAATAGTCAACAGTCATCTGTCATTTTCCGGGCCGCTTGTCCTAATCAGGGTCGTGGGGGCGTGCTGGAGTCCATCCCAGCTCACATAGGGCGAAGGACGGGGACACACCCTGGACAGGTCGCCAGCCTATCGCAGCATTTTCCAACAGCTACTATAATTTATTCAAACATTACTGTAAATTATGCAGTATCTACTATCAATGATAAAAATATATATTTTTCAATTATTCAGGGGCATCTACTAAAATTATTTAGAATCTAGATTACACATTGTATATCTACTGTAGTTTATAAAAAATATATATATTATTATATTATTTACCCAAAATCTGCTATAAATTATATTTTTTAAATTATAAATTATTTGGTATTTACCATAATTTATTCAACAATTCCTATAATTGTTCTGTATCAGCCATAATCTATAAAAATTATGGTACATTATCTGTAATTATAATATATATATATATATATATATATATATATATATATATATATATATATATATATACAATATTAGTATCTATTACATTTTATTTTTTAAATAATATAAATTAATCTATATCTATTTTAAAGTATTCTAAAATTACTATAAAATGTTCAGATATTTTTCTGGCCATATTCACCATTCCTGCATTTGTGTCCTTTATTTATAAAAGTGCTCTAGAAACAGGTTACTCAGTTTAATTTGATCTGCTTCTGAGGCCGGTCAAAAAGGAAGTCTTTACTTGTAAGGATACTTTTATTAAAGGACGGGCTGAGGACGCTGTACCCCAACGGCAGACGCTAATACACCCCCGTCCTGTGTGTTGCAGAGTGGTGTGTGTGGCTGTGAGAAGGGCTACACCGAGGTCATGACCTCACACGGTTTTCTGGACTACTGCACCAGGACACCAGGCGGGGACACGCGAAAGGCAGACGTGAAGACAAGCTCAGGGAGGCTAAAACCAGGCCCCTCCCACATCCAGGACTTCTTCAGTGAGTGGTCCCTGCAACCCCTCAGCCCAGGTACACTGTGTGTCCTAAAATATGTGGACACTTGCTTTACTTCTGAAAGAAGGATTATTGTATGATACAACTGCACGGACAGATAGACAGACAGACAGATCCACCAGTAGACACACGTAACAGTGTGGAACAAATTAAAATAAGCAAATATTAAAAAAAAGCCAAATTAATTTGATAGAATATCAAACAATTAAATATCATTTAAACTACTGTGTTGATTCGGAAGTGCTCTGTAATACAAACTTTCCTTTAAACAATGTACACTCTATAAACTCTTATAAACTCTTATATAAACTGTCACTATACACTGTATAAACTATTATATTATCACTATACACTGTATAAACTCTTATATAAACTATCACTATACACTGTAAAAACAAAGTTTTAGATTATGATGGGGAGGAGTTATAAAGTCTGAATAAAGAATAATAACATAAACAACAATAAGAATTGGTAATGATGATGATGATGATGATGATGATGATGATGTTTTAAGAGTGAAAAAACATTTCACTGAGTAATGAGCAATCCCACCTAATTAAAAGATATTAATCTTAATAGTACTCCTACCAATGAAACTACAATTAATACTGATAAAACTTTATTACTGTTGTTCTTCTTCTTCTTCTTATTATTATTATATTATTCTTAAACAGACATAAAAATGAACAGAGTAAAAGGTAACTGAATCTGAAGAGGGTAGAGGGGCTGGATATGCATGGTGTGTAAAGAGGCACAACTGAGCTTCAACAAAAACACACCCACATGAAACAAAGTGCTAAAATAACACTGTATAAATTGCCAGTATAAATATTAGTTATATAAACTTTGCATATCAAGATTTCTTTGAGCCTCTAACACTGAGCACAGTTTTCTCTTTGCGTGAGCAGCAGTTTTATTTTCGTTCCGAAAGCTTAGCTCTTCCCCTTTTGCCTTTCCTGCAGTCAGTTGATGTCGCCTAACCAGATATTTCAGATGTAGATGAGTTCGGCGCTCTGCTGAGGCAGGTTAGCGCTGGAGTGCTGTCTGCAGAGAGCTTAGATTTATGGCAGATGAGCCTGCCGCTTTTATGACGCCTCGGGAGGGCGGCTGATATAGAACTGGGTTTATTACGCCGCAGTTTAGACCTGATGGAGATGCATGGCGGCAGGGGAATCCCCTGCGTCCTCCTGCCAAAGTTTCATTACAGTGTGATTTGTATCCGCCATAACGTAACATGAAAGTGCTGCTTTTCCACTGGCTTTAGGCCATTCCTGATTAGATCTCAGTTTAGTGCTCCACACTTCACGCCTTCCTCCAGTCGCCTCTACTGTCCAGCACCAATCAGAACAGAGTCGGATCTTCTCAATGCGACTGAATACCTTCCATGGCCACTTTTTCAGAAACCCCTCTAGTGTAGTCCCACTTTAAGTGAAAGTGACTGTCATTGTGAACACACAGCACACAGTGAACCTTAACTAAATGTTCTTTGTGCATTTAAACTGCCACACACCTGGGGAGCAGTGATGGGGACGGTACCTTGCTCTCTGCTGCCCCAGTTAGTCCGTTGAGTTCTCCACCCTCTAGAGCTTCACCTGAATACAGAGACAATATTTTCTGATGGAAAACTACCTCTCAGCTCCAGCTGTTTCATTGTGTTGTGCTGTGCTGCGTTTCACAATGACAAGAATAGTCACTTTCACTTGGACAGTGGCGGTCCTGTGGTTAGAAACGGAATTACTCCAGTTCTGGTCCAAATGTTGGACTCTTTGAAGCATTTTTTCCCAAAATAAAAATGGACTGGAACACTTAAAGTCGATTCCCAGCTGCAAAATCGATCCCTGAGAAAGCAGAGAGGTGTTTCGGATAAAGTGGCCAGTTAGCAGAAGCCAAAAGCTTGGGTTCCAAAAGAAGCAACCATTGCCTGAAAGCACAAAGTGCTTTCCATTAAAGTGGCTGGATCAGGTGTCCAGGTTGGGTGTTTCTAATAAATTGCCCATTAATTTGAAAGCACAGGGTTGGTGTTTCTAATAAAGTGACCATATGAGAGGGAATACAGCATGGGTGTTTCCAATAAAGTGACCAGCGAGTGGAAGGACAAGGTGGTGTTTCCAATTAAGTGGCCATGGAGCAGAAGCCCATGGTTGGTGTTTCTAATCAATTGCCCAGTGAGTGGATGTTCAAGGTGTTTCTCATAAAGTGGCCAGCTGTGCAACCTACACAATATAGAGCATGAATTAGTATAGCTGTGGCTCTAGGGTTGTTTCAAATGAATTTTGAAAGATGTATTGTGTAGTTTTTAGTTTTTGAGGCTGCTCTAAGGCAACTCAGTTTGCTTTACTCGTTCCCTGGAGTGAAAAGAATTGTTTTCCAGGAAGCTCTCAGGAGCCACGAGGAAAATGGTCCAGCTGTGCTTTAAAAAAAGCGTTGTCGGGTCAGGGGCTGATGGGAAGCCTCACAGCAGCTGTCTGTCAGCCTGGCTTGTTTTTGTGTGTGTGTTTATGCAGACGGAAGGATAAAGATGTGGGTGTATGGGGCCACAGCTGGAGGCTTCATTCTCATCCTGTTCATCATCACCGTGTCCTTTCTGTTCTGGTAAGTATAACTAAAGCACATCGTTACGTGGAAAATACGCTCCTTGCTCCTCCGTATCTCTTGGAAACATATTCCAAGCAGGAAGGCTTTGAGGATATTAATAGCACTTGTCACACATTGTTATCTGATTTGATGATGTGTGGGTTTTTGATCAAAAATTAACATAGTGGCTGCGTGCTCCAGCACGCTTTGGCAGCGGAGGCCTTCGTCTGAAATACAGATCCACACTGCCACCTTGTGAACGGAGAAGAAAAGTAGGAGAAGAGAAACTACACAGAGCTCCAACACGTGAGAGTTTGGTTCTGTGGACACAAACTTAAATCCAGACTTAAGTCTTGAGCCCCTCATTTACTCATATTTTGCTTCCAGACTATTTTTAATGTTCAGGAGCAGTTCTCCAGATCTTCCTGAAGGACAGTGTTGTTGTCTCTCATGTTCAGTCCAGTCTCTGTACCTGAGCAGTTTGATAGTTCTGTGTTGGTTAATCCACACAGTGATCTACGTCTGAACCTTCAAGCAGAACAAAGCATTTAACTTAAGACATGAAGCAGTGAAGAAACAGGAGCAGATGATTCCAGATGATCAGGTGGTCCATTTACTGCTGATGCTGAGCGCTGAGCGGTTGGAAACCCTTTATCTAGAACCTTGTATCTTTAGGCATTATATAGCCTGTCTTAAACAGTTCTTCTTTAATTGGATCTACTCCGTATCTCAAAGATAAGACAGTTTGTGAAGCAGGAAATAGTATTCTGCACCAACAAGGTGATTCCCAGCAAAATACTATAAAGAAATGAGGGGCTCAAGACTTTTGCACAGGACTGTGCATTCCAGAAATGACATTAAAGTGTATTATGTGCAATATTTTTTAAAAATCCAATTAGAATGTGTCTAAATTACATAAAATTAAAGGAAATAAAAGTTTACTGAAAACTGCAGAAGCATTGCTGGTGGATCCGAGCAGATCATTACCTCCAAATGAAGCCTCTCCACTTTTCTTCTGATTCACTAACATTGGACAAGTTTAGGACTGGAGACACTGGCATGTAACAGATGGAGGTGCTAATCGATTCAGAGCTTTAAACACTTATAGAAGAACTTTAAAATCAATGGGGATCATGGTCCAGAGGGTTTCTCAAAGCAGGATTTCAGAGAAAAATGAAAAAAACGAAGCCCAAAACTGAGGACAGTCCAACGAAAACGTCCCCTCCTATTGGACAGAGCTGAATTTTGACATGAAGTTGTCTGAATAAACCCTGGTTGGACATTATGCCTTCTGTGAGCCATTAGTCACGAAATTTGTGATTTGAATTGTATAATGGTGATGCCACAATCATGTCAGCCAGATGTTACATGCTGCCGTCATAATTACGTTCAGGAGCAACACAGTGTTGCGTTGCCATTATCAGTAATTATGACAGAAGTAATTAGATTAGAATCAATTGCTGTGTGAAATAAACTGTTCAAGATTAAACGCGGGAACATCTGTCATGATAATTACGACAGAACTTCTATTAATAGATTTTATGAGCCAAATTATGATGCATTATGTCACTATTAGTCTGTTGTGTAGCAGGGTATGTATATAGTTGAAATTAATAGTATAATATACAACGCATGCTGTTAAACTGTCTCATGGTGATGTGCAGGAGCCTGTCTAATTTACTGTACTATTTACTGTCTAATTTTCAGATTTTAAAGTGAAGTGAAAGTGACTATTCGTGTCATTGTGAAACGCAGCACCGCACAACACAACGAAATTCAACCTCTGCGTTTCACCCACACACACGTGCAGCAGGGGGTGGCTATTAAAAGTGCCTGGGGAGCAGTGACAGGGACGGTACCTTGCTCAAGGGCACCTCAGGGCAACATAGTGGTAAGGGATTCGAACCCATGATCTTCTGATCCTGGGGCCAGGTTTCTAACCACTAGGCCACCGCTGCTCCTTATGCTTTAAAAATGCTTTGACTTCTATTAGAACCCACAATTTTGATGCGAAATAAATCCATTTCCAGGGCAAAAGGATCTCCACCATCATTTAACCAGTCTGGAAGAATTGAAATGTTCCTCTAAAAATAAAAATAGCTTAGCAATGCTGTAGAAGAACCATAAAGAACCATGTTTTTATGGTTTAAAAAGTTCAAATAGACTTTGCACAGTGGTTCTTTATAGGGTCTTTATACTATGTGAACCTTCTTCAAGGTTCTTCACATTCACACATCTCACACATCTCACTTAAAGGAACAGTCTTTAAAAGAACCATCCACTGAAGTTTTAAAGGAACCCCAGAAACAGTTCTTCTGCGGTATCTTCCAAAGGGCAAATATCGAAATAGTCCATTTCTCCTTTCTCTATCCATGTCCTACATCGTTCCATCATTTGCTTTAAACATAAATCAGTGTACAATGAATCCAGATTGGGTTTGGTGTGGTTTAAAGTTTCTCTCCAGTGGTGATGAATGGAACCAGAATGGAACCACATCCTAAATCTGTGCATTTTATTTCCCCTAGTGAAGCTCCACATGTCTCTGAGTGTCTCTGTGGGACAGTGATGGTGGGAAAATAGACTAGATGACTTTTATTTGGGGATAGTTTTGAGAAGAATCTCAAGTTGAAATCTCTTGCTAGTCTCAAGTTTCTCCAGAAGATCTGATCACATTTGTACTCTGAATGCAGTAAAAGACGATATATTGCCTATTAAACCACACACTGTTGTCCCGTCTTCAGCCAAACTTGGATCTTGAGTCTTTTCAAGTCGTGTGTCTTGAGTTCAAGTCATAGTCTGAGACATTGGTGTCCAGGCTGACCTGCCAGCCAAGAGCTTCCTGGCTCAAGTCTGCCAAGTCATGAGACTGAAGACTCCAGGTTTATCAGGTTTATCAACATTATCTTCAAACTCTGGGAAAATGACTTATCAGGCATCAGGCCATGTTTTCACCACCATTTCTGGTCTGTGAGGGACATTAAGACAACTGGTTCCATGCACCAACACTGGGGACAGGTCTTTCATGGCCTTGTTAAGAGATTTAGAGCAACAAATTTCACCTGAGGAGGTCTAATGAACATTTGTTGAAGGGAAAGCATGAATCACATTTTAAGAAGTGGTGGTCTGGTGTTTGGAGACTAACCCTAGACTCCTAATCAGAAGGTTCTGAGTCTCAGACCGGTATGTTAGCCTGAGGTATCCTTGAGCAAGGTACTGAAAGTGAAAGTGACTATTCTTGTCATTGTGTGAACACACAGCACAGCACATAGTGAACCACAAAAAATTGGACTTCTGCATTTATCCCATGCACAAACACACACTGTGCAGCAGGGGGCAGCTATGAAAGTGCCCAGGGAGCAGTAATGGGGATGGTACCTTGCTTAAGGGTACCTCAGGGTAACCTACTGGTAAGGGGGTTGAACCTCCAATCGTCTGATTCTGTGGCCAACTCCCTAACCACTAGGCCACCGCTGCCCTGTCCAGTACCGCTGTACTGTCCCCATCACTGTTCCCCAGACACTGGATGTGAGGGGTTAAATACAAAGATGCATTTTACTTTGTGAAAGTGAAAGTGACTATTTGCCATCATGAACAAAGCACACAGCAAACAAAATACATCCTCTGCATTTAATCCCAGCACACCGTCTAGCGGGGGACCGCCATATTACAGCCGCCCGGGGAGCAGTGATGAGGACGGTACCTTGCTCAAGAGTGCCGTCTGAGACTTGATTGGTTCAAGTCTGTCAATTATGGGTCTAGTCCACCCATCGGCCACAGCTGCCCCATCAGCAGTCACATCTTCTTATGCTTTCTTTCCTGTTGTTCTTTCTCCTTCCAGCAGCAGACCGGTTAAACAGAGCACAAACCCCTCACCTCCACAGAAGGCCCTGTCTCTGGCTTACGACGGAGACGTGGACATGTAAAGGACTTCTTTTTTCAGCAAACGGGCCTCAAAAACACTCACTCAACTGCGACGAGCATTTCAAGCACCCTTCTCTCCCAGGAGACCTGCATTCGCCCCAAAAATAGCCCAAAGCTGTGACCGCGGCGAAGCTGGAGCCTGGCGAAGCTTTCTCTGACGTCAAAAGAAGGGAGCGCTGACCTTTAGGAAGCTGCGTTGTTTACATAGCTGACGGGAGAGAAAAAAAGCTGTGGATCAGTGCTCTTATGTAATATCGCGACATTCAGAGAGGTTACAGCCCCGGTGACATTCCATGGACGAGGAGACTCGCTTTGATTTTTCTAACGTCGGAAACAAAAAAACACCAAAAAAAGGAAAAGAGACTTACAGGAAGGGCCTTGCAATTTACTCCTCTTCTTTCTGTCGGTTGCGCAAAATGACCAAACTGTAACCGACTTTGGTCCGGTTCACACCTGGCATCAAGGTGCGTCTTGGGTGGTCGGATCACAAGTGGACAGTTTAGTTGGTTTACGCCTGAGACAGCTTGTGATCGGATCTCACTTCCCTGCTGTATATGCAAATCAAAATAAATGTAATTTTTAACCAGCAGGAGGCAGCGATGCATTCCTGCACCTGTCTCCCAGAAAAGAAAGAAATCGAAACTCTTGTCACCACTGGTGCTCAAACGAGTCACACTGACGCAGGAGACGGAGGGGACGTCAGCTCAGTAAGCGGTCCCTCAGTGTGGCCCGGGACACAGTTTGTGATCGGATCTCAAACGTCTGTGCCGTCCTCTTGTGATCCGACGCTAAAGCCAGGTGGGGACGAGGTCTTTGAGGCTGTGGACATAAACTTTACAAAAAAAAAACAAAACAAAACATAAAAACAAATAACAGGTTCTATGCACTATATTAGTGCTTTCTCTTTTATTTATTTATTTATCTGGATATTTCCGTGTGCTCATTTTAATGCAAGAACTTTGCTGTGAACTGGTGTTTTTCACCCATATGAATGTGTGTAAATGCAGATACCATCTTGATCCTAAACCAAAACACGGATGTCCAGGCCTCAGTCGTGTCCGTCTGGGAAGCGGGAGTGGTCCGCTGGATCCGTGGTCCTTCTGAAGCCTCAGACCCGCCCATATTAGGAGTTCCAGGTGTGAGCTGGTGTCCTTTATGGGAAAAGCGATTGGTGTTATCGCACCATGTGGTTCACAGAAATATTCCAGACTCTATACATTAAGCTCCTCCCCTTTTCCTACCGTCACTGGATCAATCATAACCTCGTTTAGAAGTTGAAATACCAATATCGCTACGTATTCTATAGGCAAGCTCTCACTTTGGGCAATATCGTAGTTAAAGTTTTTCAATCTGAAGTCATTCCCGGAGCACAAACCTAACTTTAGTGGTTCAAAGCAGTACACTCAGAATTCTCTTTTTTATTAAACGAACGTAGTTGCTTTAATAATAAATAACAGATTTAATTTGAATTGTTAGGTCAAGGTTCCTTTACTGTCATCAGCCGCGATGTACAGAGATGAAATTATGTTCCTCCATGGAGGACAGCACAGCAAGACAATATAAGACAAAGAGCAACAACAGAGGACAGAACAGAAGAAATGGAAGGTATGAAGAAAAGAACAGCAAAGAGTAAACTTCATTTTATATATATATATATTAGGGAGAGAGAGAGAGAGAGATTTAAAACTTTTTGGGGTTTTGCCCCATGAGTGCTTGGATAAATAGCTCAGATTATGGTTGGATGGACGGATGGACGAAAGGACAGATTGGATTGGTGAAAGGATGGATTGATGGATGAATAGAAGGACGGATGGATGGATGGATGGATGAATGGAAAGATGGATGTGTGGATGAGTGGATGGACGGTCGGACAGACAGCTAAATGGATGGATGGCCAGCTGGATGAATGAATGGACGGATGGCTGGATGGACGGAAGAATGGATGGATGGCCAGATGGACGAATGGATGGATGGATGGACGAAAGAATGAATGGATGGATGGACGGATGGGTGCACAATTGATTGAACGTAGTGTAAAAACAGTAAACTAAACTAAACCTCAGGCCTTCTAACTCACTAGAACAAGGTTGTATAACTTAGTCCTTCTTTCAATCCCAGATTAAATTCACAAAGTTAGATTTTAGCAGCCAAAATGTTGATCTTAACGGCCAAACATTAGACATAAACATCTGAGAAATAAAGCTTAACACACCACTATGTAGAGTTTAACACTCAAGAACACACGTTTAACACCCAACATCCAAATATCAAAGCCTTACAACCAGCATGGACGGAGGGAAGATTTAGAATTTGAGGTCTAAGAGAGAATAAAAGCGATTAATATCAAATGATTAGACCTTAGCACTTAACTTTAGACCTTAACAGCCAAGAACTAGAGCTTAACTCTGAAAAATGCTAGAACAGCCTAGAATTAAAGCTTCATGTCTGAGAATAAGTTTACCTAACTGAAAATTAATCTCAGAGGCCAAAAATTTAGAATCAGCACTTGTTGAAAAGTTGGAGCTCAGTGCCTGGGAAGTAGAACATTAACCAAAATTTGAGGTTAATCCCAACAAGAGCTTCACGTCTGACAAAGTAGATGTTCGACAATTAGAGTTTAATGCTCAATAATGAGAGATAAAAGGAACTGGATGTTATTAAGTTGTACTTGGAACCAGCCAGCCTAGCATTACTTACTAGACAGCCAATAATAATCTGCAATTTTTAAAAAACAAGAATATTTTGAAAATAATCTTCCCTACTGAACTGGGAGCAGTTTCATGTTTGTAAACTGGTAAACCTGTGAGAGTAAATGGCCCTTAAGCCATGTTTTGATGTTTGCCCTCCAGCCATTTAGTCTTATTTTCTCCAGTACCTGTAGATGATGCTGCCTGCAAAAGAAAACCCTTAAAAACACTGAAAATGGGTTCTTTACAGAACAGAAACGGTGCCTGAAGTCTGCACAGGTACTCTAATGCTAGAAGAGAAATATTACGAGGACTGATTCAATTTTGCCCAGAGAGTTCCTCCCAAATCTCTATTTAAAGATGTTTTAACTTCAACTTTAAGGTACCTTCGTCTAATGGCTCGTTCTCACAATTCTTCTCTGTATTTTATAATTTCAGTATTTACTGACCCTCAAGATGGAAATGACACCCAGTAGTTCCTTATTCAACAGTGAATTCATTAGAAACCAAATAAAAAAATCGAGACAGAGAAGATTAGGATCAAATAAAACAAATAACTCAAACTGATTCATGTTCCTCCTGTTCTAACTTTAAATATAATCTAAGGAAGGCCTTAATCCAGAGTGAGTTACCAAACGTTTGGACACTAGAGGGCAGAAGAAAGCATCATGGAAGTTGAGGGTGGACCTGCTTCATGAATTCTTTGGCCTTTCTCAAGTGGAATGTATTATAAATATGGATATGTTTATGTGTACAGTCTTACATATATGTCTGATTGATTGTCTGATTGATTGACTGATTGATTGATTGATTGATTGATTGATTGATTGATTGATTGATTGATTTGTAAGTATAATTTTCCATTAACTAGACATGTAATGTGGCTTGGTAAGGCATACACTGAATTAAAGGTGCCAGAAATAGTCAACCACAAAAGAACCCTTAAAGAACCTTTTATTAGAGGGTTCTTCAAAGTTCTTCAAAAGTTCAAAACCTTTCGAAAGAAGGTTACACATTTTCTAAAGGTTTTTTTGCTAATCAAAGGGTATCATCCAAGCTGATGATCACGTACTGTAGGCTGGAGAACCCTGGTGTGTAAATTGGAGAACCTTTTTCTTTACTACTAAGACCAAAAACAGTGTTATTACAGTTTCTCATTAACAAAATATATCCCAGTATTACAGTCTATTGCCATTCTCACAGTCCCCTCCAAAAGTATTGAAACAGCAAGGCAACTGTTCATTTTGGACTGAAGACATCAGGGTTAGAGATGTGCAGGTATTTACATCCAGATGTGTTCAGTTACACAGAACTGATCACCTTTTGCACTTGAGCGCCCTGTTTTCCAGTGAACAAAAGTATTGGAACAGGAGAGGCTAACAGGTGTTATACAGGTGGGTCATGTTGGACAGATGATGCTTTTTCCTTTTATCCCATAAAATTCCTGTGAAACTTCTATTTATCTAAATATCTGATAACATCAGCTCCTGATATTTACTCTCGGGTGTGAAGACTGCGTTTCCTGTTAAAAAGGGAAAGCCAACATGAAGAACAGAGAGCTGTCTTTAGGGGGAAGCTGTCATTTTGAAGCTTAGAAAGAAGAGAGAAAAACAAAAGGCAGGGCCAGTACAGCTATTCTATGTCCTGAAAAGGGAGGAAACCACTGGCACACTGAGCATCGGACACCAAATCAATCAGTCAAGAAAAACCAACAAACTCTCGTGAACGACATCACGGACAACCTCCATGGGTCAGGCTGGAGGAATCACAACCTGTGACTTAGATCAGAAATATCGAAGCCAAACAGATAAAAATACTCAACTGTAAGAAGCGGCAGCTCATATTATCTCATATTCTTTTATCTTTAATCTCATTTTCCTTATTTTATGTCAAAGCCAACGTCTCCAGTGCCAAAACTAAAGATTTAACCTTGCTGCTCCAGTACTTTTGAAGGAAACTATGAACCATGTTTAACCTCCTTTATTCCTTTGTTTCAGACGTTTTTCCACTACAAAAGTGAAAGTGAAGTGAAAGTGACTATGTGTCATTATGAGCACACAACCATATATGTCCTCTGTATTTAACCCGCACACAACGTCCAGCAGGGGGCAGACAAATCCAGCATCCCTGGAAGCAGTGATGGGGACAGTACCTTGCTCAAGGGAACCTCAGGGCAACTTACTGGTCTAGGACTCAAACCCATGACCTTCGGATTCTGGGGTCTAGTCCCTAAACCCTAGCACACTGTTTTTGGGTCAGAAACAGAAAGCTTTTCCCATTGGTCATCAATCCTAACAAAAAGGCAAATTTCATTTGTTGTTTTTTTAGTTTTTGTTTGTTTTGCAACACTGCAAACAAATTTTTGTATTTACAAAAGCAAACAGTGCCAACAGAACCCTGTTCTTTTCGGTCTGCAGTAGAAGAAAGCAGTTTAGCATTGTAGCAAAATGCACCAATATGTCTTAAAAGTTGGTTAAAAAGTATCATCAGATAAAAGTGCCACTGCCGCCACTAAAAGAACAGTTTTCCTCAGTATTTTTTAAACTCAACAGACACTGTTGACACATTTTGTGAGTCAGACTGCCCAAAAGAGTGCACTGCATAATTTTATAAGCAAATAAGGTTCATTAGGAAGCTAAATGGCCAAATTAGATGCTTTGGATTTGCATAAAATGAGCAAAAAGACAAAACTATTAAAGGTTTTTACTACACTGGCTCCAGCTGCCCTCTTAAAAAGTAGAACCATGCATAATCTGTTAGGACCAATCCCTGTTCTGAGTGGGAAAACATCTGATTGCAGTGGGCTTTTGGCAATAGCTGTGCTGGAGTAATACATTTTATTAATGTGGACCTGATGTATGGAGTAAAATGCTGTGTAGTACCGTCATAAGTATTTGGACAGTGTTTTGTGTTGACCGTGAGGTTAAATTGCAGGAAATCAGCTTCACTGATTAAAAAAAATACCCTTGAAATCCCTGATCTTCACATACATCTGCCATTTCTTGAAGAGAATGGACAAATTGATTTGTATTTATTCGTCGTTTCTGAAGAGCAGGTCCGCTGAGCTGCATATTGACCAGGACTTCTCATAACTCCTGACTTTCATGCTTCACCGCTGGAGAAAGTGAAGCTGTGGTCAGTCATGGGATCAGCAGTACATTCAGTGTCCATTGCAATCCAGTGACTCCATCCTTTCCATCTGTTCTCTTGCAACTTCAGCCCATTTGTGAATTAGCCCATCTCTGAAAGTACCTCAAAATCTGTACAGCCTTTGGTTTGATTTTTCTATCTGCTATAAACCTGACAAGACTTTGAAAAGATGGCAATATTCTGATATTTTGGGATCCAGCTGTAAGTATGCATGCTTGATTCGTTTGACCTAATTTTTTTGTTCTTTTTTCCGAAAGTGGCCTTGCATTTATTAATTATCGGAACCTTCGGTTCGTTTTCATCTGCATTTTAACGAAAGTGTCTGACGGCCAGTCTTTCCGAGGATGAACTGTCTCTGGTCCCTCTAAATGCCGTTGTTTACATGGCCTCTTCTGTAGTGTTAAATATGCTCTGAATATACAGCTGCCTGGAAAACACGGAGTTTCGGTTTACAGTGTGCTTTCTGTTCTGTGTGTACTTGAAGATCTGAGCGAAAATGCTAATAAATTGTGATACTCTGTGGGAAACACTTGTCATTACTCAGGAGCCAAAAGTCCAACCTTCCTGGCTAAGATTCTTATTCTGTTTATTGACTTTGGAAGTTCAGCACATTGAATGATCAACATTAAGGTACCAGTTTTCATTGCTACCCTTAAAAAAGGTTTATGGACAGTTCACGATTGGCTTGGGTGGCGTGGTGGTGCAGTGGGTGGGGCTGTCGCCTCACGGCGAGAAGGTCCTGGGTTTGATTCCCAGGCGGGACGGTCTGGGTCCTTTCTGGCTCCCCGTGTCTGTGTATGTTTCTTCCAGGAGCTCCAGTTTCCTTCCACCGTCCAAAGACCTGCAAGTCAGGTGAACTGGAGATGCTAAACTTTCCCTAAGTGTGTGTGTGTGTGTGTGTGTGTGTGTCCATTGCCCTGCAATGGACAGGCGAAATGTTTAGGGTGTGACCAGATCACACTGTGAGAGCTGGGATAGTCACGTCTCTAATCAGGACAAGAAAGTGATGATGAAGTGCATTTAAAGTGTTTTAAGTGCATTCTTGAAAAGTGTTGATAAAATTTAGAGGTATAAAAATTTCAGAATCACTGTAAGTGCTCTAGATATCGATATTATATTTGCATCTAATAACTGTTTCAAGCACATTAAAGCATATGAAAATATTATTGACAATTAAAGAGATACAAATGGGTGACGATCTCAAACACTGCCAGTGAACGTGTGGAGGTTTTAATGGTAAAAAGCAGACGCTTTACTGGGCGAATTCAGTGATTAACCTCCAGAAAGCAGCGCTTAATTCACCAAGACTCGACTCGGGAGCAAAATCCAGTTATCGACTGAATTGAGGCTGAACAGTAATCATGTTACCAGCAGATCAGAGAGAAGTTTTAAACAAATATATACACGGACGCCCTCCGGTACTTGTTTGAGTGTCGTCACCATTTTTCTTCTTTCGAATCCGTCAAGTTCATTTTTTATTTTCTGTACAGTTATTAGATGCTGAAAACGAAAATGCGCGGTCCAGCACCTGTAACGCTTCGTCATACATTCTTACAGCCTGAACCTTTATCAACATTTTGGAAATAAGACATTTGAACAGTTCCATTTATTCTGTTCAAAATGTGTTCTAGTACGATTTAAAACTAACTTTTAAATGGGGATTCTCTTTAGCAGTTAAGGTTTTAATATCATTAATAAGTGCTTAATCTAGAAACAAATTATTATTATGGCTTATAATTTTTTATTTAATATTAATTTTATGTACTATATTATTAGACTTTTATTCATCTATCTATATATATTTATTCATTTATTAGAGTTATCTGATATATATATATATATATATATATATATATATATATATAGAGAGAGAGAGAGAGAGAGAGAGAGAGAGAGAGAGAGAGAGAGAAGTCCTGGACACGTTGGGTCAGATTCATCAATACCTTTTAACAGCTCTAATTTTTTTTTATTTCTATTGTGGAGTCGAATCATTTTAGTGAGATGGAGGCCCTGGTTTGGCCTGATTCCTTCTCAGTTTGGCACGTTGGTTCAGTTTGAGGATGGCTGAAGTTAAGAGGTTTTCATTGTAAAATTTGCAGTGAGCTGTGTTTGAATGGCGGGATCCTTGTCAATGCCTAATTAATCTGTTAGTCACATTCATACATTATTCATGCAGTATTTCACACACACCTTCTCACATGACTCACTCTCCTCCTCTAATCACCATTTATCACTGGCCAGCAGAGACAGATCACCTGAGAGAGAGAGAGAGAGGAGAGAGAGAGAGAGAGAGAGAGAGATAGATCACTGAAAGAATGCTGAGCAGGTACTTCAGAGAAAGAGATGGATTAAAGGTGGATTTGAATTTGAATTGTGAGAGGGGTGAAGACAAGATCAGTTGCACTTGTTCAAATCGTCGACTGTTCCTTCATCCACTTCTGACATTGTTGTGAGCGATACAATATAATCATCAACATGACACTGTAATGCTAATGCTAATTTAATACAAAATGCTAATACTATTGAGCATCGCGTCCATTGTTTGTAGCGAGCTCCAGGATCAGAAGGTTGTGTGTTCGAATCCCAGATCAGTAGGTTACTCTGAGGTTCTTCTCACTGTGAAGAGACTGCACCACTGTGCTAAGCTTCTCCAAGTCCGCAAAGGCACAATGCAGCTCCTTCTGACCTTCTCTGTACTTCTCCATCAACACCCTCAGAGCAAACACTGCATCTGTAGAGCTCTTTCTCAGCATGAAACTACACTGCTGTTCATTAATCATCACCTCTTTAATCTGTTTCACTTAATTTTCCCAGAACTTCATACTGTGGCTGATCAACCTTGGAATACAAAATAATGATGGAATAGAAAGATAATGATAGAATAGAAATCCAATTGGAACGCTGGAGAATAGCTGAATATTTCTATGAGAGGCACAATCGTGAACCACACAAAGTAGCTCATCTTCTCTGCTTTAACCCACACATTGGCTAGTCCAGCAGGCTTTTCTAAACTGGGAAGTTACTGATGGGGCCTGTAACTGCTTTTAAGTGGGGAATTTACAGCAACCTATTAGTCTGGGACTCCAACCTCAATCTTTTCGATCCAGCTCAGTCTCTTAATACTGGACCATCGGGGCTGCCCCAGGAGTGTAAAAACTGAAAATAAAGATCTTAGTTTCAGACTGAGGCCTTTTTTCAGGGTCTTTGGGAAATACTGAGTGAGGGAGTGAATGCATGGAGACAGAAGGACAGGTTTTCGTTCTCAGACCTGTTGCCTGGCGTTCCAGGTTTCCAGATTTACCGAAAATTAGCCTGATCTCAGAGCTGCAGGGCCTGTATTGCTGCCTCATGGCTCTATAAAACTCAACGCGAAACCAGTCTGACTGCAATCCAGGACTCATTCATGAACAGGACACTACACCATTCCCGGTGAATTCAGAAAGAGATATTATCTTAAAAGTGGGAAATCTTTCAATGAAACGCGGTCCATTTCTTACATTATTCATTCTTTCCTCCCATCCGATCTACTGCCTTGTACAGAGAATCTATTGGTGAGCTTTGCAATTCTGACCAGCTTTACAGTCAATATTCACTCCCACCACCGTGATTCTTCAGCACAGCCTCAACTCTCTTAGACCAGCTCCTTTCTTTAAGTCAGTTTCAGGAAACACTTCAGGTTTGAAGGACGCCCCAAAGCCTTCTTTGGACGCCGGTTGCCTTTTTGTTTCCTCTCTCTTCTGTGAGATGATCTCACACTGCTCGAAACTGTTCAGGTACAGAGACTGGACTGAAACTGAAAGACAAAAACACTGTCCTTCAGGAAGATCTGGAACTGTTCTTTTAACAATAAAATGGAGATGTTGAACTGCCTCTCTAGTATTGTGACAAAGTTTACTTAGAGTATGTAGAACTTGTGGTCTGTAAAATTTCCTCTTATTATTACTAATAATAATAATATTAATGTCTTCAAAAAGTTGTTATTCTTTTCCTTTCTTTGTATTTTATTACATACAGTGCACATTATTCCATTATATGTATTCATGTTGGCATTTCTGTTCAGATCTACTTAATCTTTTTTATTTATTTATTCTAGCTGTATTCTTATTTTCATTTCATTTATTTTACTATTTTTTTATAACATTCATCTTTACCGCGACAGATTTTATCTTATGGATTTTAGGATTTTATCTAGATTTTTACCCGCTATTCATTTTATGTACTGATATCTGTATCCTTTATTTCTGTATGTCCTTCTTTCTTCTCCCTGCCACATAGCGCAGATCCTGCACCTGCCACAGTTGTCCTGGCCACTGCCTGCAGGTTGACTCTTTTCTCAGGCAGCAGTGACTCTCTTAACAGCCACTTCTGAGGCCCGGCTCCACCTTCTGAGCTCTCTACCAGCCCAAAGCCCTTTCACCCCCGTCACCCTGCTGCCATTCCCTCTCATCCCCGTCACCTTTGACCTACATACTACCAACTGCACCTCATTTTCTTGTTCTTTCGAGCAACTTAGCAAGTCAAAACACCAAACAAGGTCATAGGTTCAGATTAGGTAGTTCTCACCAGAGACCTTGGAGCTCCAGGAGGAATAGATAAAAGTCACACTCTGAACTGTGCACGTAGAGAGAGGATTCAACACTGACTGGTCTCTTGAGGAACTTCATGACTCTTCTGTTATTAAACTTGCTAGAGCTTCAAAACCTCTTCGCCTCATCACTGACTCTTCGAACCTCGGTTCTCAGTCGGGGAAGCCAGAGAGACGAGGGGATGCATTTCTCCACTGGGTAAACTTGTGGATGAGATAACTAAAGAATCGTTATCATCAACAGCAACAACAACAACATAATAATAATAATAACAATAATATAATTATTAATAATAATTTGAAGAAGTAGAATATGTTTGATTTATACAGTCTCTTTCTCAAACCCATCACCTGAATGTCATTCTTAAAGGTTGATGAAAAAAACAGCCTGATTAAAATGATCATGACTGGATGTCAGGATGAAAACCTAAGAACATTGCCCTTTTAAAAGTGTGGGCGGACTGAAGTTGGCTCTCTCTCTCTCTCTCTGTCTGTCTCTCTCTCTCTCTTCTGGTCGCTTCTTCTCTCGGAGGGACACTGTAGAGTATTTAGTTTACTTTTTGTTTCTGTTTAAATGGTTCTTGCTCTTGAAGGTGCCATTCGCCTCGTTTTCCGCTCCTCAGCAGGATCAGGATCTGCTGCTGATCTTTGGAGGATTGGTTCTTCATGTGCTGACCTGTTGTTGATGTGTTGTTCGATTGATGACCTGTTGTTGATCTATTGAGTTTCTGTCCTTTTTCGGTTGACCTGTCTATGATCTGTTGATGATTTTTGATTTTTCTGTTGGTCTGTTTTTGATCTTTGATGGATTTGTTAAGATCTGCTGTTGATCTATGATCATCTCATCAGAGTGTGCTTGAGTTGTGTGTGTGCTCCAGTGTACAGAATCAATTGAGGAAACAAACAGTAAAAATTAGTTGGTAATATCAATATCACCAAAGGATTTATTTGTACTAGATGTTAATACATCTTTAGGAGGGCGTCAAGAGCAACGCTTGTTCATTTGAACATGAACCATGGTATGTGGCGTATTTAGTGGCTAATCTTTCGTTAAATCATTTAATCAGCCAGTTTGGCATTTTGCACAAAATGGTTACAGGTTACAAAGTCTCAAGCCATTTTTTACAGCTACCTGAGCTAATAGCATTGCATGCACAGCATACAACTTTGGGGCTCTTGATATGATGTTTGCTGATGTTCTTGAGGTAGATAGTTGAGGCACCTCTACAGAAACACACTTCTGCATGTTTAAATATATACTCGCTGTCCATCCCCTGAATTGCAACAATTTTCTGAATAATGAAAACATTTCTGTGTTAATCTGACCTGTGCAGGTCACAGTGGCTGATGGCCCATTTGCAGGCTCTGAAAGTTTCTCCATGTGTGTGTGTTCAGAGCCATGGCAGCTCCGTTCACAAGCCTGGAGGACTATTCCAGATACCTCCAGTCCTTCCAGCTGTTTCTGGAGTGCTCGTCTGAACACCAGTGCATGAGGGATTTCATCCACGGAACCCTTCCATACCACAGGGTAATGGGAAGCCATAGCACCTAAGTATGGGGATATTGACTGTTATGCTAGCAATGTGAATGGATGGCTTAGATAAAAGTGTAAGGTTGCTTTTAAGAGATAATCTGCTCTCCGTTCTGCAGCATTGGAGCCGGAAAAAACGTTCTAAATGTGATGGGAGTGGGAAGCGGAGGAGGTATGACTCCGACAGCATAACAGTGAAACACCTGCTGATGAGGCCGATTTGCTCTATAAAATGACAATAGTATTGGGACATCTGACTACAAACAGGAAGATTTGTGACACCCCATTTCAAATCCATAGGCATTGGTATAGACAGCCTAGTGTTTAGTAACTAGGCCTCAGGATTGGAAGATTGTAGATTTGAATCCTGGCCCAGTAGCTTACCCTGAGGTACCCTTGAGCAAGATACCATTCTCATCACTGCTCCCTGGGTGCTGGATATGGCTGCCCCCTGCTGGATGGTGTGTGTGGTTCAAATACTGAGGACATATTTGGATGTATTTTGACGCAAATTAAAAGAATGATATGAGGACAGTGCATTAAACCCTAAATGATCAAGCATGAAATATGAAGGTAGATGATTAGTTAACTAAAACACAACGAAGCTGGACTGGATTTCTGACACTTGTGAACAGAATTCCAGCACAAAGTCAATGTCAGTCACTGAAGACAGTCCTGATGCATCTACAAAACCAACATTTTGTGCCTTTGTTGCTAATGAGTTCTCTAAATATGAGTTCTCTCAAATATTGAAAACCAATAACATTTACTCTTCTTTTTCTTTCTTTTGATAATCTTATGATAAGCAATCTATCTATTTTTAAATCTGAAGGTGGGACCAAATCTCTGGTCTGTATTGTGCCTATAAACAAAAAAACTAAATTTCTTTTGAAAAATGACCTGAAGTTGTGAAAATAGGCTGTGTTTCTGTTCAGGTGAGATTGATCTTGAGATCCTTCATCAGCTGCGCCTAAAACATCCAGAGGCCAGAGTGGAGAACGAGGTAGAGCCCAGCAGTGACATGCTATATAAGCATAAAGGTAAAACTGACCGGTCTGTTCACACCACATTCATTGAGGAAAAAAAAAAACTGGACTAAAACCTCTCAGAATTAAAGTGTTTAGTTTTTTTTGTTTGTTTTTATACAAAAAAATTAAATAATGAAAAAGAAACAAAAATGAATAGGAGAAAGTGAGAGGAGCCTCAGGAGAAGTGCAGTTAGTTAACAGTAGTATGGAAGCACTTCATGTTAATATAGGTTATCATTCACAGAGGCAATGTTTGACGGAGGGTGTTGATGGAGAAGTACAGAGAAGGTCAGAGGAGCAGCATTGTGTCTTTCTGGACTGAGAAAGTTAGTACGACAGAGTTCAGAGAGTGAGTTGTGGTTTTGTATGAGGAAGTCTATGTTATAGAAAAGTATGAGAAAGTAGTTCAGATAAGGGTGATGCAGAGTGTGACAGTGGTGAGATCTGCAGTGGGAGTGATGGATCCACTTATGGAAGAGGCTGGAATACATCAAGGATCAGAAATGCAGTTGGAAGAGGAATGAAAAAGGTAGAATACATGAATATGAAAGAAAGGGAGGACAGTGGAGTGGTGAGGATGGAGGAGGAGGTGGTGAAGATGGAGGAGTTTAAATACTTGGGATCAACAGTTCAGAGTAACGGCAAGTGTGGAAGAGAGGAGAAGAAGAGAGTAGGCAAGTTGGAATTGGTGGAGAAGAGGATAGGAGTGATTTATGATATACAAAGAGTGATATGGAAGGTTTACAGGACAGTTGCGAGACCAGGTTATATGGGTGGCACTGACGAAAAGGCAGGAGGCGGAGCTGGAGGTGTCAGAGCTAAAGATGTTGAGATGTTTGTTGGTGTAATATGTGATGGCAGGATTAGAAATTAGTATATTAAAGGGACAGACTGTGTTAGATGTCTGGAGACAAAGTTAGAGTAGCTAAGTAAGGCTGGCATGGTTGGGACATGTCCAGAGGAGAGACGAGGAGTATATCAGAGGAGGATGTTGAAGATGGAGCTGCCAGGAAAGAGGAGAAGAGGAAGACCAAAGAGGAGGTTTATGGACGCGGTGAGAGCGGACATGCAGGGGGTCAATTTGAAGGAGGAAGATGCAGAGAACAAGAAGAAATGGAGACGGATGTTCCGCTGTGGCGATCCCCAACCAGGAGCAGCAAAATGAAAATAAAGAAGAATGAAATACTAATAATTTATTATACATTTATTGCTATTTTTCTATTTTTTCTATTCTTATTACATTTATAATTTTTTTCTGATTCACTCGTTTTTTTGGGGGTTTTTTTAATCTATATAATTCGTATCCGTTGTCCATGTCTGTTCAGTTTTAGTATCGAAGACTGCAGATCTCGATCACATCTTCTTCAGGTGGAACAAAATGACGGCGTCTGAGTTCGAGAAGGACTGGAAAGAGAGGAACCCGGAGAAAAAGATGGACTTCATACACATGATTCAGGTGCTTCTCATTAATGCAGTTTAATAACCTTTATTTCACCCATTTTTCATATTATTTCTTTAAAGAATGAATTTGGAACCTTCTGGAACACGTGGCTCTAGTTTAATAATACAGAGCGAAAGAAGAACAAGACTCAGCATTCCTGAAGGACAGTTCTCCAGATCTTCCTGAAGGACAGTGTTGTTCTCTCCATAAACATCCTGTATTATATCCTACACCCGGGGAGCAGGGATGGGGACCTACCGGATTGAGATTCAATATCACAACATTTGCATGTTGGGTACAAGTCCCTAAACAACATGTTTGTGTGTGTGTGTGTGTGTGTGTGTGTGTGTGTGTCCTACAGATGTTGTACTATGTGAAGGATCCTGAAGCCACAGTTTCGTTTTTCCGGAGTCTTTTGCACAAGAACGGCAAACTTCTCATCATTCTGGTCTCAGGTGAACAAAATGTCGACACACTTTTTCTTTCGGCTGCTCACATTTGTCTCCACAACGAAAAATCCATCTTCATTTCTTCCAGTCCTCTGCATTCTCTTCCTTCAAACCAACCACCTTCATGTCCTCTCTCACCACGTCCATAAACCTCTTTTTTCTTCTTCCTCTTCTTTGGGACACAAACCAAATATTAAATGAGACGTTCCAGCCTAAGCATCGCTTCTGTTGCCTAGCAACCTTGACAATGCCAAGGCTATTAATGATAAAGAACCTCCTTCAAACCGACCCCCTGCATGTCCTCTCTCACCACATCCATAAACCTCCTCTTTGTTTCTCCTTCTTTTCTGGCAGCTCCATCTCCACCATCCTCCTCCCAATATAATCCTCGTCTCTCCTCTGTACATGTCCAAACCAACGCAACTTTGCTTCTCTAACTCTGTCTCCAAACGTCCAACCTGATCCGTCCCTCTAATACACTAATTTCTTATCCTGTCCAGTCTTGTCACACCCAACGAACATCTCAGCATCTCGAAGATCATGAATAAACACGCTTTTAATTAATTTAAAGAACGAATTAAAAAGAAAATCAGCTGAAACCGTAATTTATTAAGTCTAAAACTAAACATCTTAAAATAGAAGAAAAGTAATTAGTACACTTTCGATTTTATTTTAATCCTTCAAGCCGACGTTGTTACGCCTTTACGCTGTTACGCCCTTTGTTTCCAAACATCCTGTTCTCCATCCTGTGGATTTTAGAGGAAGTGTTATCAGAGTAGATGTATGTAAAAAGAAAAGTATATTAAACACATATTTAAATAACATAATTAATCAAATGAACTTTTTAAAACTTTTTTCACTAGTAGCCTTAAATATATCATTTTAAATTTAAATAAATGAAATTAATAGTAATAAATAATGCTAAATCATTTCAAATGCATTATTGCAAATAATTAAGTCGTTTTAATAAATTAATTTAAAACTGCTTTCTAGATAAATCAAGTGGTATTTTCAATTATGTTACATAATCATTTAGATATATAATTTTAAATTAAATAATGTTAAGTATTTTTAAAAGTGATTTACATCAATTTATATATATAATTTAAAATAAAAAAAAATGTATTCATTTTAAATAAATCATTTTAAATAAATCACTATGAACACATGCATGGTGTTATGGTAACGCAAACTATGGCTCTGAACTCACTTCCCAGCACTCTAAGGCTAAGACTATTGTTGGTTGGTCCCCATCCTGTAGGCAGGGTCGTCTCCTTCCCATCCAGCCCATGGCTGAAAAAACAGCTCGCATGGAAGACATCCCAACCTTCTGCCACCAGAATACTGGATTTTACGGGTGTCTGGGAGTAAAAAAAGAGCCACAACCTGACCTCCACATCGCCCTTTTGATTCGGCAATTCATTGACCCTCCTCTTTTCAATGTCCTTTCCTTACTGTGAGACGCCTTTTTGCTGTCCATGTCCGGCACAAAAAGCCCGTCTGAATAAAAAAGAGATGCCCGCGATTGAAGATTTTCCTCAGGGAGTTCGATTCCCTCTCCAGTAGTGGCCGTCTCTTGAGATGCCTTGAGCAAGGTACCGTTTCTGGTCACTGCTCCTCGGCTTATAGCTGTCCCCCGGCTGCACGTGGTGTCTGGAGTGCATGGCCTGGTAGTGAAAACATTAAAACCTTGTCACATAGATTTTTGAGGATACAAACCAGCCAGAACTTATCGACACTATCATTCCTCTCACCAGGCTGGTTAAACTCTCCCTCCATGACAAGATCACACGTCTTCATCAACTTGAATCTCCACCTCCCAACACTCCTGCTTACCTATCTACTCTTTGTGCTGTCTGCTTGTCGCAAGGACGTGCTTATCTGGGCACATTCTGGGCAGTCTGGCAGGTCATCCGGGGAACCACGGCACACTTGAATGACTATGTCAATATTATCGGTGGCCCTCTTGGAGAAAGGATGCTGAAGAGTTTATGCAGGCCTGTTCTGTTTGCACCCAGAGAAAAAGCTCTTCTGAAAGCTTCGACGGCTATGTAGAAGACGGCTAATCAACATCATCGCCAGGCACAGTTGTATCACCCAGGCAATAAAGTTTGGCTGTCTACCCAGGACATCACTATTCCAGACCAACAGTCCACGAACTTGTCACCCCACTTCATTGGACCTTTCACTGTCCTCTCGTGGGTCAACCCAACACCTACCGGCCAGACTGGTTACTATAGTGTGATTCACCCACTGGCCACACATGTCCAAGCTTTAAGCTCCCTGGGTGACTTTCGCCTACTTCAGCTGTCCCAGCTCTCCTCGGGCCTCCTTCCCAGGCTTTCTCTGGTGGTCCTGTCACATTGTCTCTCATTTCTGTTTCCCATTGTCATGGGCCGGGTTCCAACAATTGATTGGGCTGGCTGTGGCCCGAGCATTGGTTCTGTCTCTCCTTATGTCCTGGACCGGCCTTGATCCACGTTTCCACCACATGCTCACTCTGGAGGCCCTGGCCCACCGGGATGTGGGCTGTGGGGATGGAGAAAGCTCACTGATAGAGGGGCATGGTGTGGACTTACATCTAGACATAAAATAGACAAAGCGCAATGTTCAACACTCCGTCCACACTCTCATGAGCTTATCACACGGACTCAGTATCACAGATAATCTGCTGAGTTTCCCTTGTTGATATCTCTCAGGAGAAGTTCTTTTTACTGCCTAACAGGGTGAAAGATATGGCTGTTTTAAGCACTGGGATTCTATCACAGAGGTTTGTGATGGAGAGTCATGACATATATAACATATATATTGTGCACTATATTGGCTGTGTTAACAGTAACTCACTGCGCCCCCTGCAGGAGAGAGCGGGTGGGGGCGGCTGTGGAGAACCTACCGGGCTGAGCTGTGCAGCCAGTGCGTCACGACCGAGACACCAAGAGCTCCTTTAGATGCCAAAGGTGTCCCCACTAGGAGATAAGGATATCCCAAATGGACATCACTGAGTGTTTCATCCCGGGGGACGAGAAAGGAGAGCTGCTGCTGGACTTCCTGACTGAAGTGAAAGACTTCAGCAAAAGCGCCTCCCCGAGTCTGAGGACAGGCGTCCTGGAGCTGCTCCGGCACCCGGACTGCAGCCGGGAGGAGGACGGCAGGATCATATTCAACAACAACTTTGAGGCTGTGGTGTTCGAACCGTAGCTCCAAACGTTTGTACTTCTCACTAAGTGAAAGTGAAAGTGACTGCATTCATCATTGTGAACAATGAAACCCGCACATACCGTCCTGCAGGGGGCAGCCATATCCAGTGCCCTTCAGCAAGGTATCATCCCCATCACTGCTCCGCGGTTGCTGGATATGTCTGCCCCTGCTGGACGGTGTGTGTGGGCAAATACAGAGGACAGCCGATTGTGGCTCACTGTGTTCATTAATGACTCTGAGTCACTTTCACTTTCACTTCAACACGCAAGATGCAAGATGTTGTTCACCATCTTCAGTTCAGAACTGGCTTGTGAGGCTAAAACTAGGGAAATCAACAGTCACCCAGGATCCATCCCAACGCCTCTCAACTCCACTAAACCTCCCAGATCTTCAAGTGAAGCGGATCAGACTTGTGGGTGTGGTTTAGGACGCAGTAGGACCCACTGTCACCTTAAGGAAGATGTGGAGAAGGTTCAACCAGGCTGAATGAAGTTTGGTGAAGAAGGTTGTCTGATCAACTCCACCTGGGCTCAGTGAAGCACCTTGAGCAATTTGTCAGATTTTGTGCCAAAAAGCCTTCCTGTTCCACTTAAACTGATTTATGCATTCACAAAATACATTAAATATTAAGTGGTTACTGAGGTGAGAGCCACAAATCTATTCTGATTTATAGTTCAGAAATCAAACTTTTCATACTTATCAAAAACGTTTGAGCTATTTAGTGTTTGCAGTGCTGCCTCCTAGTGGTGATGCAGAAAAGATGAAAGTGATTCGCTGTACTGTAGTGCTGATCGATACTTTTTCTCTTGAGATTATTCTTGCAAACTATAATGAATCTCAGTTCAGAAGAACATAAATCATGATCAATTAAAAAGTCTTATTAACCAGTATTGATAATCATGACCAGCCAATTCTTTATCTGATCATATGTTAAAATGAGCAAAAGATTGTTGCTATGAAATGTTCACCAGCAGAGTGATCCAGAGGTCTTGGGTCGGAGTGTGCAGGTGATGGTTTGTTGTTTTAAGGCTGCTGTCAGAATTTTTACTTAGTGTGATTAAAATCTCTTTTTTAATCTACACTGTATTTGTGATTTCTTCATCATAAAGAAGAACCAGGTGGAGAAACACAGGATTTATCTGATATTTTACAAAACCCTCATCAGGAGGTAAAGAGACGGGTCTTCTCCACTCAACCCAGAATCAGGAGACTTTGCCAGACCTCCAATCTGGAGGCCTACGTCTGATTCACAAAGTCCTGCTGACCCTTAAGGTTGCCATCATAAAAGCATCATTCCTGCATCCCTGAGTAGCATATGCTTCTCGCTCCCATGATGCTCTTCTCCCTCCTCCACCTAAAGCAAATTCAGTTGTTGGTGGACAAGCCTTAATCCTGACATTAAGCTTGGAGGTCTTAATGAAAGACACTCAAGCAAAGAATGAATCTTGACAAAAGTCCCTCAAAGCCAGAAGTGACTTGTGAATGGTTTTTGTGAGATGTTTGCCAAAAGTAGCTGTCCTTCAATCTCCTGAGGACACTTGAGTGGAAGTGACCCTTTCAAGTCAAGTCAAGTCAACTTTATTTATAAAGAGCTTTTACAACTGTTGTTGTCACAAAGAAGCTTTACAAAATCTGGTCCGAGCCCCAGTTGGGTAAGCTGAGGGCAACAGAGGCAAAGAAAACCTCTCCAAAACAGGAGGAAGAAACCTTGGGAGGAACCAAGACCCAATCAGGGAACCCATTCTCCTCTGGTCCAGAAGAAAACAAAGAATAAAGAAAGAAGAGAAAGTATATTTACAATTAATCAATTAAGATGACTTGCAAAGCATGAGTTTCTAATAAAAGAGTCTAGTAGTTCGTAGTTGGAAGGTCATGAGCTAATAGTGGTGGTTCTGCCCGAGTGCGTGAAGTGGGTGGCAGCAGCTCATGCAGATGATCCAGTCTGATGCAACTGATCTGAAGTTCAGGAGAAGAGAGAAATCTGGTGGACAGGAGAGCTGAGTAGATGGTAGGGAGGGTCTAGTGGTAGGATACTTTGCCTATGGACCTGTGTGGCTCAAGATGTCCCAGGCGCTCCAAACCCCACCTCTGGCACTACCACCACTGGGTCCTCTGAGCAAGACCCTTAACCCTGAGTGTCTCCAGGGGGACTGTTCCTGTAATTAGGACATGGAAGTCACTCTGGACAAGAGCATCTGTTAAATGCTATAAATGTAAATGTATGGAGTTCAGAAAGCCTTGATTGGATGCGGACTTAGCTCCAGAAAACCTGGGCACTGTCTCACCAAACAGTGTTTTGACCATGTTGTACAAACCATTCATTTATAACTGTACTTTACAGTGTGATGAGGATGAAATGAGGTATATTAGGGGAGGGACAGATCAGGAAGGACGCCTGAGACAAAGTTAGAGGCTAAGGCATGCTTGGTTACCTAAGTCCAGAGGAGAGACGAGGATTATATCGAGGAGGATGTTGAAGATGGAGCTGCCAGGAAAGAGAGAAGAGGGAAGAACAAAGAGGAGGTCATTTGACGTAGAGAGAGGACATGCAGATGGACGATTTGAAGAAGGAAGAGTAGAGGACGGAAGGTAATGGAGACAAAGGATCCCTAAACAGGGAGCAGCTGAAAGACAAAGAAGAAGAAGAGTTTATGCCAAGATGAAAAAAAGTTGAAGTTGATAAAATTTAGAAGAGGTTAAAAAAATTCAGAATCACTTTAGAAAATAGATATCGATATTACATTTGCATCTGAACTGTCAAGCACACAAAGCATAAGAAAATATTATTGACAATTAAAGAGATACAAATGGGTGACGATCTCAAACACTGCCAGTGAACGTGTGGAGGTTTTAATGGTGTACAGATCGCCATTGGCCGCAATCAGCGATTAACCTCCAGAAAGCAGCGCTAATTCACCTAAGACTGACTGGGAGCAAAATCCAGCTTAATGACTGAACTGGAGTCAGAAAACAGCAACTCTATGAAATAAGATGCATTTGAATGAAGTTCCATTTTATTCTGTCCAAAATGAAGTTCTAGTAATGATTTAAAACTTAACTTTTAAATGGATTCCCCTTTTAGCACTTAAGAGTTTTTTAACATCATTTAATAAGTGCTTAATCTAGAAATGAATTATTGACTATATGTTTCTTATGAAAGATTTTATCAGAATTTATTAAAACTTTTAATTTGCTATTACTTTATTTATTTATTTATTTATTTATTTATTATTTATTTACTTTAATGAAATTCAAAAACCAAAACTCCAGACTGAAACCCACATAGACGTGGAAGCACACAGTAAGAACCCAGACTGGGAATCAAACCCTCAACCTTCACACTCCGAGGAGCTGTGCTGCCTTGTAAATAATGATGGAATCTAAAAATCATGATGGAATAGAAAGAGAATGATAGAATAGAAATCCAATGAAACATTGAGAATAGTTGGTCATGAGATGGCACACCGAAGCACAAATGAAGTTCATCTGCTTTTAATCCACACACATAGTCCAGCAGGTTTTCTTGCCCCGGGAAGCATTGATGGGGCCAGTAACTTGCTCATGGGAATTTTAGGGTAACTCATTCTGCTCAAGGTAAGAAGGGTAATCCTAGTGGTTAGGGCGTTGATCAGATGATCGAGGATCAGGGTCTCGAACCCTTCCCAATAGGTTGTCCTGAGGTCCCCTTTGAGCAAGGTGCCTCCTGTCCCGCCTCCCTCCCGCGGGCGGCTGGAGACTGGGTCCAGGGTGTGTCCCCATCCTCGCCCTGTGTGAGCTGGGTTGGACTCCAGCGCTCCCCCGTGACCCCGCTTGGGACAAGCGAGGCAGAAAATGACTGACTGGAGGACTCCAACCTCAACCTTGATCCTGGGCCTATCCCCCAATACTGACCATCGCTGCCTCAGGAGTGTAAAACCGTGGAAATGAAAGATCTTAGTTTCAGACTGAGGCCTTTTTCAGGGTCTTTGAAACATCGAGTGAGGGGAGTGGACGCTCATGGGAGAGAGACAGAAAGGGACAGGCCTTCAGCCAGACCTGCTGCCTGGCAACCAAGAGACTCTGGGATTTCACTGCACCAGCCTGATCCTGCAGAGCTGCAGGGCCTGGTATTGCTGCCCTCATGGCTCCCATAAAACTCAACGCAAAACCAGTCTGACTGCAATCCAGACTCATTCATGAACAAACAGGGACACCCACACACCGCCCTGAATTTAGAAAGAGATATTATCTTTTTAAAAGTGGGAATCTTTCAATGAAGGCACCATTTCTACATTATTCATTCTTTCCTCCTATCCGATCTATCGTCCAGGCTAGAAATCTATTGCAGCCTGCACTCCTGACCAGCTTTACAGTCAATATTCACTCCCACTCACTGCGGATTCCTTCAGCACAGCCTCAACTCTCTTAGACCAGTGAGGTCACGTACTGATATTGGTTTAGGAGCTCCTTCACTCCAACCCAACACTGGACTTTATACCCAATAAGAACAATAATAATAAGAAGAAGAACACTAATAATAATAATATTTAATAATATGAAGAAGTAGAATATGTTTGATTTATACAGTATCTTTCTCAAACTCGTCACCTGACAAAGTTACTGAACAATAACAATGAGTAGCGTAGGTGAAAAATCCGCCTCATTAAAAATGATGACGTTCGGGATGAAAAGAAAGAACATTGGTCCTTTAAGAGTGTGGTGGACTGAGGTGGCTGATCTTCTCTCTCTCTCTCTCTCTCTCTCTCTCCCCCTATCTTCCCCTTTCCTCTCTCTCTCTCTCTCTCTCTCTCTCTCTCTCTCTCTTTATATTTTTCTCTCTCTCTCTTCCCTCTCCTCTCTCTCTCTCTCTCTCTCTCTCTCTCTCTCTCCCCTGTCTTCCCCTTCCTCTCTCTCTCTCTCTCTGGTCGTTCTTCTCGGAGGGACACTGTGAGTATCAGTTCGTTTCTTTGTTTCTGTTTGAAGGTCTTTGGTTTTGAAGGCGAGTCTCTGAGGAGCTACTTCCACTTCCTCGCGTCTCTTCCGCTCCTCAACAGGGTCAGGATCTGCTGCTGATCTTTGGATGACCGGTTCTTCATGTGCTGACCTGGTGTTCACCTGCTCTTGATGTGTTCTTGATCTGGTTGATTGATCTGTTCTTGATCTGTTTGATCGGTTGATGTTCTGTTGATTGATCTGTTAATGGTTTGTTGCTGATCTGTTTGATGATCTTTTGATTGTTCTGCTCTTGATTCATTATGTTGGATCAGATGATCATCTGCCGACCTGGTTGTAGACCCATTGATTGATCAGTTTCATGATTGGGTGCTGATCTGTTACATGGTCTTTTTTTATCTGTTTCTTGATCTTGTGGTGATCTGTTGTTGACTTGTTGATCTGTTATTGATCTATTAATTATGTGTTTTTTTTGTTGATCTGTCTGGTGATCTTTTGATTGATCTGTGTTTGATCTATTGTTGATCAGATGGTTATCTGCTGATCTGTTGTCGATCTATTGATCGTTTTGTTTCTGGATCTGTTGATCTGTTTGATGCTATTCTAACTATTCTGTTTATTGATCTTTTGATTGATGCATTACTTAATCTGGTGTTTATTACTTTTGGATCTGTTGATATTCTGTTATTGATCAATTGGTGATTTTTTATTGATCTGTTAATGGTCTTTTGTTTGATCTGTTCCTTGATTTGGTGTTAATCTGTTGTTGATCTTTTGATTTTCTGTCCTTTTTCGGTTGACCTGTCTATGATCTGTTGATGATTTTTGATTTTTCTGTTGGTCTGTTTTTGATCTTTGATGGATTTGTTGAAGATCTGCTGTTGATCTGTTGATCATCTCATCAGAGTAAAGCCCTGAGCTGTGTGTGTGCTCCAGTGTACAGAATCAACTGGAGGAATAAATGATCAGCACTGAAGGAAAATAACATCAATATCACCAAAGGATTTTATTTGTAATTAGATGTTAATAAGACCTTTAGAGGGCGTCGAAGAGCAACGTTTGTTCATTTGAACATGTGTTCATGTATGGGCGGCTTAGTGGCTAATCTTTCGTTAAATCATGTAATCAGCCAGTTTGGCATTTTGCACAAAATGGTTACAGGTTACAAAGTCTCAAGCCATTTTTTACAGCTACCTGAGCTTTTACTCAGTATTGCATACAGCATACAACTTTGGGGGCCCTTGATAAGGTGACATGTTTTGGTTGATGTTCGTGGTGTAGATAAGCAGGCACCCTCTACAGAAACACACTTAAACTGCAATCGCTGTCCATCCCCTGAATTGCAACAATTTTATGAATAATGAAAACATTTCTGTGTTAATCTGACCTGTGCAGGTCACAGTGGCTGATGGCCTAGCTTGATGGTGCCCAGTGCTTCCTCCATGTGGTGTTTCCAGAGCCATGGCAGCCCTTCTGCAAGCCTGGTGGAGGACTATTCCAGATACCTCCAGTCCTTCCAGCTGTTTCTGGAGCGCTCGTCTGAACACCAGTGCATGAGGGATTTCATCCACGGAACCCTTCCAGACATACTGGCCAGGTAATGGGGTCATAGTACCTACATGGGGGACATTGGACCTGTTATAAAGGCATAAATGTGTGAATTGATGGCTTAGAAGGTGCTGGTTATTGCTTTTAAGATAATCTGCTCTCCGTTCTGCAGCATTGGAGCCGGAAAAAACGTTCTAAATGTGATGGGAGTGGGAAGCGGAGGAGGTATGACTGCGACAGGATAACAGTGAAACACCTGCTGATGAGGCCGATTTGCTCTATAAAATGACAATAGTATTGGGACATCTGACTACAACACAAACAGGAAGATTTGTGACACCCCATTTCAAATCCATAGGCATTAGTATAGACAGCCTAGTGTTTAGTAACCAGGCCTCAGGATTAAAAGATTGTATTTTACATATCTGTACCAGTAGCTTGGCCCGAAGGTACTCTTGAGCAAGGTACCATCCACATCATTGCTCCCTGGGTGCTAGATATGGCTACCCCCTGCTGGACGGTGTGGATAGGACAGATACTGGATCTATTTGGATATATTTTGATGCAAATTAAAAGAATGATATGAGGACAGTGCATTAAACTCAATATACCTAACCTGGTAGGGGAGATACCATAATCAGGAAGGTGGTTCACCCAGGGTGAGGCTCAGCCATTGCATTCCGGTTATGCTGACCACTGCGACTCCCCAAATGTGGAACTCAACTGCATAATTTCTGGTAGTGGGGACTGCATTCGCGCTTCCTCCCTTGTTTTATTTTTGGGGCAGCGGTGGCCTAGTGGTTAGGGAGTTGTCCTGCATCAGAAGATTGTGGGTTCGATTCCTCACCAGTAGTTTGCCCTGAGGTACCATGAGCAAGGTACCGTCTCCATCACTGCTCCCCGGGCGCTTTCAATAGCTGCCCGCTGCTGCAGGAAGTGTGCATGGGTTAAATGCAGAGGTCAAATTTCGTTGTGGTTCACCGCGTGCTGTACTGTGACCTCACAATGACAAGGGTTGTCACTGTCGCTTTCATGATCAAGGATGAAATATGAAGGTAGATGAGTAGTTAATTAAAACACAAGGAAGATCGACTGGATTTCTGACACTTATGAACAGAATTCCAGCACAAAGTCAGCCGTCATCACAAAGACAGTCCTGATAGATCTAAAAACTAACATTTGAGCCTTGTTAATGAGTTTGAAGGTGGGACCAAATTTCTAGTCTGTATTGTGCATGAAAACAAAAAAACTAAATTTCTTTTGAAAAATGACCTGAAGTTGTGAAAATAGGCTGCTATGTTTCTGTTCAGGTGAGATTGATCTTGAGATCCTTCATCAGCTGCGCCTAAAAACATCCAGAGGCCAGAGTGGAGAACGAGGTGGTGGAGCCCAGCAGTGACATGCTATATAAGTATAAAGGTAAAAACTGACCGGTCTGTTCACACCACATTCATTGAGGAAAAAAAAAAAAAAAAACTGGACTAAAATCTCTCAGAATTAAAGTTTTATTTTTTTTTTAGCAAAAAAGTCAAATAATAAAAAAAGATATAAACAATAATAAATTACTAATAATTATATTATTAAACCTTATGGAATAATAAACAATTTGACAGGGTGTTTAGAGATGAGTTGTGGTTTTGTATGAAGAACTCAGGTGTTACAGAGAAGTATGTGAGACTAGTTCAGGATATGTGTGAGGGCAGTGTGACAGTGGTAAGATCTGCAGGAGGAGTGACGAATGCATTTAGGGTAGAGGTTGGATTACATCAGCGCTGGATCAGCACTGAGCCCATTTTTGCTTGCACAGTAATGACAGGTTGGGACGGACTATAATAGACAGGAGTCTCTGTGGACGCATGATGTGTTTGATGATTTATTATCAGATTCAGAGTGAGAGTAGGGAGCAACGAGAGAGGAAAGTGGAGTGGTGAGGATGCAGGGATATAGAGATGACAAAGGAGAAGGAGTTTAAATACTTGGGATCAACAGTTCAGAATAACGATGAGTGTGGAAGAGAGGAGAAGAAGAGAGTGCAGGCAGGTTGGAATGGGTGAGAAGAGTGACAGGAGTGATTGTGGCAGACAAAGAGTGAAAGGCAAGGTTTATAGGACAGTAGTGAGACCAGTTATGTTATACGTGTTGGAGACGGAGGTCTGGACAAAAAGGCAGGAGAGGGAGCTGAGGTGTCAGAGCTAAAGATGCTGAGATGTTCACGGGTGGCAGACGAGTGCTGGACAGGATTAGAAATGAGTATATTAGGAGGGACAGATCAGGTTAGACGCTCGGAGACAAAGTTAGAGAAGCGAAGGCTGCGTTGGTTTGGACATGTCCAGAGGAGAGACGAGGATTATATCGGGAGGAGGATGCTGAAGATGGAGCTGCCAGGAAAGAGGAGAAGAGGAAGACCAAAGAGGAGGTTTATGGACGTGGTGAGAGGACATGCAGGGGGTCGGTTTGAAGGAGAGGACCGAAAGATACAGAAACGGGTGATCCGCTGCATGCACTTCTGAACAGGAGTGCCAAGAGAAAAGAGAGAAGAATGAAATAATACACTTATAATACAAAGCATATATTTATTTTTCTGATTCACTGCTTTGGGGGTTTTTTCATCTATATAATTGCATCCATATTCATAAAGTCTGTTCAGTTTAGTATCAAGACTGTGTAGATCTCATCATATCTTCTTCAGGTGGAACAAAATGACGGCGTCTGAGTTCGAGAAGGACTGGAAAGAGAGGAACCTGGAGAAAAAGATGGACTTCATACACATGATTCAGGTGTTTTCATTACTTGTGTTTAATAACTTTATTTCACCCATTTTTCATATTATTTCTTTAAAGAATGAATTTGGAACCTTCTAGGAACACGTGGCTCTAGTTTAATAATACAGAGCGAAAGAAGAACAAGACTCAGCATTACTGAAGGATAGTTCTCCAGATCTTCCTGAAGGACAGTGTTGTTCTCTCCATAAACATCTTGTATTATATCCTACACCCGGGGAGCAGGGATGGGGACCTACCGGATTGAGATTCAATATCATAACATTTTGCATGTTAACAAGTCCTCAAATGTAACATGCTGTGTGTGTGTGTGTGTGTGTGTGTGTGTGTGTGTGTGTGCCTTACAGATGTTGTGTACTATGAAGGATCCTCAGCCACAAGCCAAGCCCGAGTTTTTGCACAAGAACGGCAAACTTCTCATCATTCTGGTCTCAGGTGAACAAAATGTCGACACACTTTTTCTTTCGGCTGCGATTTTATTTAATCCTCTGCCGACGTTGTTATTACCTCCTTTACAAAATGACTTCGCCCTTTGTTTCCAATTCCAGCCTGATATCCTGTTCCATCCTGTAGATTTTAGAGAAGTGTTATCAGAGTAGATGTATGTAACAAAATAAAAGTATATTAAACACTATTTTAAATAACGAAATCAAAAATGAAATTTTGAAAAGTTACTTTAAAATATTTCATTTAAATACTTTTTCATTAGTGGCTTTAAATAAATAATTTTAAATCAAACAATTTGAAGTAAATGTCATACATAATGCTAAATCATTTCAAATGCATAATTAAGTTGTTTTAAGAGAAGTAATTTAAATAAAAAATACATAAACAATTTTAAATAAAGTTATGGTAAATACCACTTAATATATTTAGAAAGTAGTTTTAAATTTCACTTAAAATAATAAGCAACTTTAAATTTATCGTTTTAAATGAAAAAACCTTTATCAAATAAGTAGATTCAAATTATTCTGCAGGAGTGAATTTGAATAAAAAAGTCATTTTAAATTGTTATGGACAAGTATTTTAAACATCAGTTTAAAAATATTATTTAAAATAGTAAAAAATATTAATTTTAAATAACTAATTTGAAATAAATAACTATCAACACTTGCACTGTATTGACTCCACAACTCATCATCAAAAAATTACATTACTTATTATTATTATATATTATTATATATTATATTATATATTATTATTATTATTAATGTGTATTATTATATATTATTATTGTAATGTATATTATTATTATTATTATTATTACACTTATATCTTGCTATTTGTTTATTTATATATATATATTTATAATTGATTAAAAACGTATTTATTATCGTGTATTATTACTGTGTACTGTATAAATGGTCACCTAATTCTCCTTGTAGATATGTATATGTATATATATTTATATAGATAGATTATTTATTATTTATTATTTATAGTTCCTGTACTTTCTCCTGTACTTGTTCCTCTTTCCTTATATCTCTATTTTTATATATCTTTTTTCTGTTCCTTTTCTGTACATCTGTCACTTTTATAAGAGCCCTGTAACGCCAAAATTTCCCATTTGTGATATTAAAAGATTACCTTACTCACTTCCTACTTGATCTTCTCGGCCTGTGGAGTGTTAATATAACTCACTGCGCCCCTGCAGGAGAGCATGGGTGGGAAGGAAGGTGAGAACTCCAGCACGGGGCTGAGCTGGTGCAACACTGACATCAGCCAGCAAGGCCACGACCGGAGACATCAAGAGCTTCCTAGATGCCAAAGGTGTCCCCTACCAGAGACACATGATGGTATCCCAAATGGACATCACTGAGTGTTTCATCCCGGGGGACGAGAAAGGAGAGCTGCTGCTGGACTTCCTGACAGAAGTGAAAGACTTCAGCAAGAGCGCCTCTCGAAATTCGAGGACAGGTGCTCCTGAGTTGCGCCTGCACCTGACTGCAGCCGGAAGGAGGACGGCAGGATCATATTCAACAACAACCTTGAGGCGCTGGTGCTCGAACCGTAGCTCCAAAAGTATGTACTTCTCACTAAGTGAAAGTGAAAGTGACTGCATTCAATGAAACCCACACATACCGTCCTGCAGGGGGCAGCCAAATCCAGCGCCCTTCAGCAAGGTATCATCCCCATCACTGCTCCCGGTTGCTGGATATGTCTGCCCCTGCTGGACGGTGTGTGTGTGTTAAATACAGAGGATGTGTTTGGTTCTGGTTCACTGTGTTCACAATGACTCCCAGTCACTTTCACTTTCACTTCACTGACGCAAGACGTGGGTCGAGACAAGTTTAAGTCCAAATTCATCTTCTGTGTTCAGAACTGGAGCTGTGAGGCTAAAACTAGAAATCAACAGTCACCCAGATCCATCCTGTAAACGCCCCCCAACCCACTCAAACCTCCTCCAGATCTTCATGAAGGTGGATTGACTCAGGGTGTGGTTTTAGGACGCAGTAGGGACTCCATCATTGCTCCCAGCAAACCTCAACTAAAACAGCAGGGTGGCTTTCAGGAACGCTGATCTAGACTCTTCGTTCTCTAACAGGAGGAAACTGATCCAGATCAGTCTGGAAGAGGTGAGAGTTTAGTTTGAGGTCTGTAGCACGGTAAGTCCTGCTGTGTTCTAAAACACACCCACAAGTCTGAGCCACTTTAAGTGTTTAGTGTTGCTGAGGTAGAGCCACAAAATTGATTCTGATTTATAGTCTAGAAATCAAACTTTTCTCATACTTATCAAAAACGTTTGAGCTTATTTGTGTTTCAGAAAAAGGTTCTCCTAGTGGTGATGCAGAAAAGATGTAAAGTGATTCACAATAGAAGTGCTGATCGATACTTTTCTTGAGATTATTCTTGCAAATTATAATGAATTTGAATTAGAAGAACATAAATCATGATCAATTAAAAAGTCTTATTAACCAGTATTGATAATCATGACCCGCCACCTCTTTATCTGATCGTTACAGCAAATGAGCAAAAAAGATTGTTGCGTTATGAAATGTTCACCAGTAGAGTGATCCAGAGGTTCTGGGTCGGAGTGCAGGTGATGGTTTGTTGTTTTAAGGCTGCTGTCAGAATTTTTACTTAGTGTGATTAAAATCTCTTTTTTAATCTACACTGTATTTGGTGATTTTCTTTCATCATAAAGAAGAAACCAGGTGGAGAAACACAGGATTTATTCAGACATTTTACAAAACCCTCATCAGGAGGTAAAGAGACGGGTCTTCTCCACTCAACCCAGAATAGGGAGAGCTTTAACTGGAGAACTTATTATTGATCTCTCGTTACATCATTGCTCACACAACCGTGTCCCAAACTGGACACACACTCAATAGTGTGGACAAATAGTGTTAAATCCACAATCACTGGACACACACTCAGTAATGTAGTGTTTAAGGTGTGTGGTTTGGGAAGCAGCATTGGTTCCACAATAATGAAGCAGAAAGATTTGATGAAGATACAACTAACAATACAAAGTTCTCAGAGATCAAATTAAAAACTATCAAAGATGAAAATGAGGATCTTGCATCTCTGCATACTCTTCAAACAAGTCATGGAAACACATGATCACCATCACTTGTGGGTCCTGGACTTGGTGCTTCTGAAGGGAAGGTACGTCTGATTTACAAAGTCCTGCTGACCCTTAAGGTTGCCGTCATAAAAGCATCATTCCTGCATCCTTGAGTAGCATATGCTTCTCGCTCCCATGATGCTCTTCACCCAGAAAGCTAGTTCTCCCTCCTGCACCTAAAGGAAGTACAGTTCTTGGTGGACAAGCCTTAATCCTGATATTAAGGAGGAGGTCTTAATGAAAGACGCTCAAGCAAAAGAAACACATCTTCACACGTAACGAATGAAATAATTTGCGTTTAACCCAGCCATACATCCAGCTCACAGGAAGCGGTGATGGGAATGATACCTTGATCAAGAGTACCTCAAGAAAACCTACTGGTTCAGGAATCGAACCCACAACCTTCTGATCCTGGGGTCCCTAAAAACAAGACCATTGGAGTTTTGTGGGTTATTTCTTGGAGGGTTTTAGAGGGTTTCGTGTTTGGTGTTGGTGTCATCTAGTGGTGCTTTAGATGTATTGTATCCTGCTGGAAAGTACATCGTTCATCTGGTGTGTCTCAATGTGACAGCCATGCAGTGTCAGCACTATTCTGCCACATTCATCATTATGTAACTTACTGTAAGTAGATGTAATGATTATTATTCAATTTATGTCAGAAGCAACAGATCTGAAGTGTATGCCACATTGTTCATCACTTCTCAGAGAGAGTATATCATCTTACCTCAGCCCACATGTTTGACAGTTTGCTGTTACTACTGTTAGATTTATACTTACATACTAACATGCCTTCCTGAAGGACAGTGTTGTTGTCTCTCATCTTCAGTCCAGTCTCTGTACCTGAGCAGTTCTCCAGATCTTCCTGAAGGACAGTGTTGTTGTCTCTCATGTTCAGTCCAGTCTCTGTACCTGAGCAGTTTGATAGTTCTGTGTTGGTTAATCCACACAGTGATCTACGTCTGAACCTTCAAGCAGAACAAAGCGTCTAACTTAAGACATGAAGCAGTGAAGAAACAGGAGCAGATGTTTCCAGATGATCAGGAGATTCGTTTACTGCCAATGCTGAATGCTGAGAGGCCCTTTATCTAGAACCTTTTATCTTTAGACACTTTGTAGCCTGGAGCACTAAAACATTTGTTCCCATTTCTTTCCTTGAATCTACTAATGGTCTGGGATTCGAACCAATGATCTATTTATCCTGGGGCCTACACCCTATACACAAGGCCACCACTGCAATACAGAGAGGCCAATCAGAAAATAGATCAATTGTATAGATCAGATTTAAATGTTAAGTAAAACACTATCAGTATCACTATCAGTGATACTGATTGGTCATCTTATGACTGGTTTGAAGTACAGAGGTACATATTTTGGATGTTGCGAAATATATATATATATATATATTAATACAGTTTTGAAAAGTATTTGGAAATGATAAATAATAGTTAAAGTTTTGTTTGTGTCTGTAAATCGAAGACGAATGTGTACGAGTGTGTTCACGTTCATGATTGTTTAATTGGCAAAAATAATCTCTACATTAATTGAAACATTAATAGGTAATTCAATCGAAAGTAACGGCCAAACCACGCACAGAGTTTGAGGCAGTTTCACTAAAATCAGCGTTTCTCCAGTTCAGTGTCCAGAGTCCAGTCTGCTCTCTCTCTTATCTAATCAGACCTGTTTGTTCAGGAGAAAGCATGGCTGTTCAAAAGTTAATGGATACGGTTCTCCATGCAAGAACTTTCACAACCTGAGAGACTAACAATTTACTTACCTACATAATAAAATCAATAAAAAACAGCTCATTCAAAAGTTCAGGGCTGAAACCTCTCCTTGAACTTCAGCAGGAGAGGGCGGGGCCGATATGTGTAAAATGTGTTGTTTTTGTGACATTGCAAAATCTGTCTGGCAGTCTGATGGACGAGTCTTGGTTTGGTGGACATCAGGAGAACGTTACCTTCCTGACTGCACTGTGTCGACTGTGAAGTTTGGTGGAGGAGGTATAATGGGATGGAGCTTATTACCAGTGAAGGGAAATTAATGCTTCAGCAGACCAAGACATTCAGAACAGTCCGATAACTTTGTTTTATACAGTATTTACACACTTTAAACCTTTTAATTCTTACAAAAAGTGCTGATATAGACCCTTTAATGCATTGAGTCATTGTAAACATCCATCCATTTTCTGCCGCTTGTCCCAAACGGGGTCGCGGGGGAGTGCTGGTGTCCAACCCAGCGCACACAGGGCGAGGACGGGGGACGCACCCTGGACAGGTCTCCAGCCCATCGCAGGGAGGAGCGGGACGGGGACGGCACCTTGCTCAAGGGTACCTCAGGGCGACCCACTGGGAAGGGGTTCGAACACCCGATCCTCCGATCATGTGGCCAACAACCTAACCACTAGGACACCGCTGCCCCCATTGTAAACATCACACATCAAAGTTATCATCGTCACAGTCTGTTGCCGTCTAATCACACTCCTAATGTTTTGGGCATGTTGTGCAGCTCTTCTGCAAAATATTGCCTTTCATCATTTTATCTGTAGTTTTTGATTTGTGTTGGAGATGTAAATATATGCAAGTCTTGTTTGACAAAGAGTGAAAGGGAAGGTTTACAGTACAGTAGTGAGACCAGCTATGTTATACGGGTTGGAGACGGTAGCGCTGACGGAAAGACAGGAGGTGGAGCTGGAGGTGTCCGAGTAAAAGATGCTGAGATGTTCGTTGGGTGTGACGAGGATGGACAGGATTAGAAATGAGTATATTAGAGGGACAGATCAGGTTAGACGTCTTGGAGACAAAGTTAGAGAAGCAAGGTTGCGTTGGTGTGGACGTGTCCAGAGGAGAGACGAGGAGTATATCAGGAGGAGGATGTTGAAGATGGAGCTGGCAGGAAAGAGGAGAAGAGGAAGAACAAAGAGGAGGTTTATGGATGTGGTGGGAGAGGACATGCAGGGGGTCGGTTTGAAGGAGGTTCTTTATCATTAATAGCCTTGGCATTGTCAAGGTTGCTAGGCAACAGAAGCGATGCTTAGGCTGGAACGTCCATCCATCCATCCATTATCTGCCGCTTGTCCCAAACGGGGTCGTGGGGGAGTGCTGGCGTCCAACCCAGCGCACACAGGGCGAGGACAGGGGACGCACCCTGGACAGGTCGCCAGCCCATCGCAGGGAAGGCTGGAACGTCTCATTTAAAATTGGCTTGTGTCCCATTCTGTCCTTCAAGTCATTCAAGTTTATGTTGTCTGATTGTAAAGATTTAAGGAACTGAGTATCATGTTAAGTAACAGGGATGTAGAACCCTGAAGCATAAAAGTTGCCACATTCTGATGAAAGTGAAAGTGACTATTCATGTCCTTGCGAGGTCACAGCACCCATTAACCCATGCAAACACTGTGCAGCAGGGGGCAGCTGAACGCAGACACCAAGTCTGACCTCATTCACATCATTCAGGTTCTGTCACTCAGTTCTTCTTTGATGATGCAGGTTCTTGTGCTCAGTTTGTCTGCTATTGTGCATGTTCTAGTAAATACTCTGGTTCTAGTGCCCATGTTCTCTGAGATAATGCATGTTCTAGTAATTACTCTGAGATGATGCAGGTACTGGAGCTCTCATTCTCTGTGACAATGAATGTCCTAGTAATTTTGTAACGATGCAGATTCTAGTGCTCAGGTACTCTGATATTACATGTGTTAGTACTCACTATCTCTGAAATGATGCAGGTTCTAGTACTCACACCATCTGTGATAATGTCTGTTCTAGTAATCACAATTACTGTAATCACAATACCTGTAATGCTGCAGATTCTAGTGCTCATGTTCTCTGTGTTCTGTGTTCTCCATGTTCTAGTTATTACTTTTTTGTGATCATACAGGTTCTAGTGTTTACTATCTCTGCAATAATACAAGTTCTAGTGCTCACCTTGTGCTATTGCATGTTCTAGTTATTACTCTGCAGTCTATGTTCTGCTACTAACTTAATTTGCAGCAATGCAGCAATGTTCTAGTGCTCATGTTCTCTGTTTTAATTAATGTTCTTGTACTCAGTATCTCTGCAACGATGCAGGTTCTAGTTCAGTTCCTCTGTAATAAGGCTGGTTCTCACATTCATTCTCTCTATAATAACCCTGGTTCTACTGCTCTGCCTAATGCAGGTTCTAGTGCTCATGTTCTTTGTGATTAAAGAGCTTTTATATTTTCTGCATTAAGAAGAATAATTGAATGATTTTAATAATGTTTGTACCTGTAGATGCTGTACTACATGGACGATCCAGCAGGAACCCTGAAGTTCTACCACAGTCTCCTGAAGACTGTGACGGCATCATTGAAACTGATTCAAACTGAATCATTCATGATTCGCCCAAGTGGAACCGAACAGAGAACATGGTGATGTTAGTTCACAGCACATGTGAATCAGTCAGGGGGACGAAGGTTTAGTGTTTAGGGACTCTGCCCCAAGATCGGAAGGTCGTGGGTTCGAATCCCGGACAAGTAGGTTGCCCTGAGGTACCCTTGAGCAAGGTTCCGTCCCCGCCACTGCTCCCCGGGCAATAGCTGCCCCCTGTTGCACGGTGTGCGTGTGGGTAAATACAGAGGTGTAATTTCGTTGTGGTTCGCGTTGTGCTGTGCTGTGTTTCACAATGGCGAGAACAGTCACTTTCACCTTCACTTTCACCTCCATCATCAGCAGTATTGCACAAGAATGACGTAATTGCATTTCTGTAATTAACATGTAATAACATATAATTAGCATGTCAAAACACAACAGCATTTAAAATAACAAGAGCATCAATATAATAAAACTGAATAACAGCATAAAATGATAACGTGTAATCATCAACATATAATAAGACATTATATTTATTAACATAGCAAATAATAACATAATAAATCTATTTAATTATTTAATCAAATTATTCATTCTAAATAATGAATCTATTATTGATACAGACTCTCTCCTTTCATTTACAAAAATCAAAACGACAAAAGAAGAACTTTCTGAATATTTCAGTTTCTGATGATTTTGAGGCTTGTCATTGTGAAACTCGGCGCAGCACACAGTGAGACACGACGAAACGCTTCCTCTGCACTTCACCCACACACGACGGGAGCAGTGATGGGGACGGTACCTTGCTCAAGGTAGAGATTCGAACCCATGATCTTCCAAAACTGCTCAGCCATCCTGACATTTGCTTCTTCCAACATCTGGGGACCAAGAAAGAGAACCTTCTGCGCTGAGAGTCTTCTCTGGAAGGATGGCAATGCCACTCTGTAGGACAGTGTTCTGAAAGACAACTTTAAAAAAATGAATTATAGTCCAGGACGCACAGCTTTAGGACAAATTATCGTTCACAAGAACTTTTGTATGGTTTTGGATTAATTCTATTCTAATCTCTTTCTCTTTGTCTTTCCAGCGAACAGTGGAAATCCTTTGGAGAACCTTTAAGAAGGAGCTCTGCACCAACACCCTCTCGGACTACATCTCCGCCGGAGACATTCGGACGTGCCTGGGTGCTCTGGGGCTTCGCTACGAGGTACTGGTGGGCGAGAACACACTGGACATCACCGAGTGCTTTACAGAAGGCAACAGGGAAGGAGAGATAGCTGCCCCTGCTGGTGTTTGCATTGGTTAAACGCAGAAGTCCAATTTTGTTGTAGTTCACTGTGTGCTGTGACCTCACAATGACAAGAGTAGTCACTTTCACTTTCAATAAAGTGGCCACTTGGTGGAAGCACAAGAGAGGTGTTTCTGATAAAGTGGCCACTAATTTGCACAAGAGAGGTGTTTCCAAAAAAATAGCCCCTCCGTGGAAGCCCACTGTGTTTGGAAGTGGCCACTTAGTGGAAGCCCAAATGGGGTGTTTCCAATAAAATGGACTTTGGATTCAGTTATAGTAAATATAGCCAGCAGGTGGAGCTGTAGTTTAATAAAATCCTCATTGAGGGTAACGTGATTAAACTGGTTGCAGATGAAAACTCGTTGGACCATGTTACACACACTGGAGGGTTTTAATGGAAATTCTTCAACATCTAGAAATCAGATCCTCAGAAGTGCCTCAATTACACCCTGCCTCGTCTCTCACGCTGAACTTGGCCGAGGCTGATTTTTGCTCCCACTGCTGCTCGATTAGGAGGAGTTACGCCACTAATTAGACAGTCGTTTCCAATAAGAACAGCAGCTGTCACTGGCCTGCCCTGAGAATGAGCACATCGGTGTGGAAATTAATGAGACAATCAGACAAACAGAGACTTTTCTGTACAGAATCAGCACCAAACTGGGCTGAGAACCAGTTACTGAGAAAGCAAGGGTTTTACAACTTGCCTCACCTAATTACACTGAGTGTGTGAGTGTGTGTAAAGCAAAGAATAGATTTTTATAAATATTTAATACATATATGTATGTCTTTTCAGAACTACTGTACAGTGTGTGTGTGCGTGTGTGTGTGTGTGTGTGGGTGTGTGTGTGCGTGTGTGTGTGTGTGTGTGTGTGTGTGTGGTTAAGAGGTAAGCTCCATTACTGAGTCAGAACAGTCGGTGAATGGAGCTGGACATCTGAATGTCCCTCACAGACATGATGTTGAGACGCTGTCTGATGTCTGAGACGTTTGGAGAAGATTCTGGACTAAACCTGAACCCGTTCATGGTGGAGGGACACGAAGAAAAGAGATTTAGATTATTTCTCCGTCCCATCTCGGTGGGACCTCGACCGCGTCCTTGAAACGCTTGTCCGAGTGCCATTGCGACATTGCTGGGGCAGCGGTGTCCTAGCGGTGAGGGAGTCGCTCCGGATCGGAAGATTGTGGGTTCAATTCCCTCACCAGTAGGTTGCCCTGAGGTACCCTTGAGCAAGGTACCGTCCCTGTCACTGCTGCCTGGGCAGCATTCAATAGCTGCTCCAAGCAGCACATGTGTGTGTGTGGGTGGAACGCGGAGGTTGAATTCCGTCGTGTTGTGCTGTGCTGCGTTTCACAATGACAAGGGTAGTCACTTTCACTTTCATAGAGACACTCAGAGACATGTGGAGCTTCACTGGTAATAAAATGCAGAGAGTCTGGTTCTGTTCACCCCCACTGGGAAGTCTCACCCCAAACCTTCTCTGGGTGACCTTTTAACAAACACCGCATTAAGGGGGGATTTAAAGAATATTGCAGAAGTGTGTGTGTGTGTGTGTGTGTGTGTGTGTGTGTGTGTGTGTAGGCATGTATGATGCTATAGGTGAGCTGAAGAAAACATCCAGATGTGGTGAAGGAGTCAAATTAACAGGACAGAGTGTTTCTTTTCTTTCTCACCTTCTGAAGGACGGAGTGTTAATGAATTTAAGGAAGGTGTTTACAGCCGTTTGTCAGTTGAGTTTATGTTTAAGTGATAAATGAGGCTGATTTGAGTTTTAGAGTGTTTAGACAGTTTCCTAAGTCTTAAGGAGCTCCGCTCGTACTCCAGTCTTTAAATCCCAGACACAAATTCTAAACCAAAGTAGGACTAAAGTAGACTTTCAGATGTTTTCCTTTTAGTCCTTTCTCCTCCTTCCATCTTCTGAGTTGATCCTCCATTATTGTGATCCTCCATCACCTTCCCAGCATCAGGACCCATTTCAGCCTAAATGGACACAAACACAGAAAGGACGTCCCTCTGTGTGTCCACCGGTGCAGGACAGAGTGAAGGAGAGTGAGAGAGAGGACAGGGAGAGTGGACGGTGGAGTTCAGGGTGTGTGGAGTGTGTGTCCGTGATGGAGAACTAGTAGAGACGGTGATGAAAGTGAAGCGGTGAAGTTCATGTGGATTATTTTCAGTAGATTGATTTTATTGGAGTTGAAGTTCGAGGCTTTAATAGTCTTTAATTCTATTAATATGGAGTGAGATTCAGTTCACTTTCAGCACAGACAGACGCTCCAGACGTCCTTCAGAGGAGACACGTCTCACTCTACACTCTCAGTACACTCCTGTACTTTTACTTTACACTCTCAGTACATTCCTGTACTTTTACTTTACACTCTCAGTACATTCCTGTACTTTTTACTTTATTCTCTCAGTACACTCCTGTACTTTTTACTTTATTCTCTCAGTACACTCCTGTACTTTTTACTTTATTCTCTCAGTACATTCCTGTACTTTTACACTTGCACTGAGTGACGCAGTTGAATCGGTTCTTCTGTTTTATTAGAGTTTTAACTAGTGATCAATGGCAGAGTGTGTTTGTCCTTTGCTGCAGTGGCATCATCTACTTTCGTAGAAGGACTAGGTGTTTGAACATGGATGTGAGGATTTGATTGCAAGCATGAGAGCATAAGTGAGGTCAAATACTGATGGAGCTTCATCCCTCCAGTGCTGGGGCCTTTAGAGCCTCCAACCCGCAGGCATGGCAACCTCAGGCTGCTCCAGAGCTCGTTTTATTGGTCAGCGCGTTTCTATGGTGATTATATAATTAGTAATTCAAACCCCTGTGTAAGCAATGGGATTAAAGAGCTCATATTCTGAAGAAAATACACCACAGATCTTCCCGAGTTAAAGAGTCATTTTGGGTGAAAGTGAAAATTGTTAAGACAATAACAAGCAGGGGAAGCCATATCAGCACCTGGGCAGCAGTGATGGGTACAGTACCTTGATCAAGGGTACCTCAGGACAACCTACTGGTATGGTATTTGAACCCATGACCTTCAGATCCTGGATATATCACTCTGTCTGTCTGTCGGTCTATCTCTCTATCTGTCTGTCTGTCTGTCTCTCTGTCTGTCTATCTATCAATCTATCTATCTATCTATCTATCTATCTATCTATCTATCTATCTATCTATCTCTCTGTCTGTCTGTCTGACTGTCCATGTATCTATCTATCTGTCTGTCTGTCTACCTGACTATCTATCTATCTATCCATCCATCTATCTATCTATCTATCTATCTATCTATCTATCTATCTATCTATCTATCTATCTATCTGTCTATCTATCTATCTATCTACCAATCTATCTGTCTATCTGTCTATCCCATTAGCTGGACACACACCACACCCCATGATTTTTCAACATCACTTAACAGATGTTCTCCCCGTTACGGCCCATTCTTCTCTCTCCTCCTCCTTTTGTCTCCCTCCTTCTCCTTCGCTCCTTATATCACCCATCATGTCTGAGTGTCTCAGGCAGGACATGAACTGCTCGCTCTCAACACCTCTTGTTGTGTTTAATGGCCAAAAGCAGAGACGTAACCTTGAAATACGGCTTCCGGGGTGCTTGCAAGGGGCGGTCGGTGTGTTTTATTGGAGGGGAGGAATTAGGGCTATTTAGCGGCCCGGCGCTCCCGCACGAAGACCCCGGCCTTTTGATTGATCCCCGTTTCTCTGCTTTCTCCTCCACCTGCCATCAGTTCGACCACAGCTGGGGTTTCTCTGGAACCTGAGAGATAAATAAACGACCTAAAAGAGCCTGGAAATTCTGCAGAAGAAAGGTGTGAAATCAATCCTCCCTTTGCCGCGAAAGAGGAGAGAAGAGGAGATGGAATTAAGCGGGTAATCAAGATTACCTTCGACGAGCTCATTAATCTGCGGCAGGATCGTTCATTTTTTAGGGGAGCGCGGATTGAACGGGGCAGATTAGTGCAGATAGCGGTGATTTACGGTTTGTTAATGATGTTTCACGGCTGGCTGTTCTTATTAAACTCTACACGGGACACATTTAATCTGCCACTTTAAAAGAAACCGCTACAGAAATCTTATTAATTGACCCAATTCATCACTGAACGATGTCTTGCGTCCTTTCATAAAGCCTGCAGCGTTTTTGTTTCTCTGCTGCGCTGATGGAGTTTTCTCTTTTGAGGGTTTTTTCCGTGTGTGTGAAGTTAATTAACGACAGTTCTGGGCCGAACTCTTAAGGCGAACCGGTGTGAGTTTGCTTAATTAGGACCCGGTGTCAGCTGTTCATTTCAACAGTGAGGCACCATAGGCCTCTTCGTTCATGCTCCATTACTCCCAGAGACGGAAGAAGTGCTCAGATTTCACTCTGATCCACTTTGTTCCTTACAGTCGGATGCAGATCCTCCCCACTTTCGTGGTGACAGACGTGGCCATGTTATTGTATTCCTCAAAATTCACTCGATCTTATTCTCATGCCAATTCGTCGAACTCGCACGGGGTCTGTATCGCTTTCAAAAGAGAAAGAAAAACTTCATATTGAGCCCTCGGGCCCGACGGATGTGCTTTTTCAATGTGTTAATCAGGCTCTTGTAACTCGGCCGATATTAAAAGCCACATTCGGAGAATCTTTGAATCTATTCCTCCTCCCGAAGCTCAATTGTGCATGAGAAATGAAGTTTCCAACTTAATGCACTCTATAAGTGGAAGGGTCTCCGGAGTGGGATCTCTGCTTTATTAATGTCTAATAACCCCCCCCCCCCCCCCACAGGAAACTCATCAGACAGACTGGACTCCAAAGTGTAAAATCAAACCTGCTTCCAGCTCCTAACGAGGAGAGACTAACGAGGTGTTTTTGTTAATTATTCAGTAGCTCTGAGAGGATTCAGTATACATTATTCGTCAATCACTTTTAAATATTCAGTAGCTGCTTTGGATTATTCAGGAACTTGCATTCATTATTGATTAATCACTTTTACATATTCATGAACTACTTTGGATTATTCAGAACCTACCATAAATTATTCTGTAACTTCTTCTTCTTTCGGCTGCTCCCGTTTAGGGGTTACCACAGCAGATCATCTGTCTCCATTTCTTCCTTTCCTCTGCATCTTCCTCTTTCAAACCGATCGCCTGCATGTCCTCTCTCACCACGTCCATAAACCTCCTCTTTGGTCTTCCTCTTCTCCTCTTTCCTGGCAGCTCCATCTTCAACATCCTCCTCCTGGTGTAATCCTCGTCTCTCCTCTGCACATGTCCAAACCAACGCAGCCTTGCTTCTCTAACTTCGTCTCCAAATCGTCCAACCTGAGCTGTCCCTCTAATAACTATTCTGTAACTACCATTCGTTATTCATGAATTCCTTTTAAATGTTCAGTAATTTCTTTGGATAATTCAGGATCTACTGAGATCGGTTCAATAATCACCATAAATGATTCATTAATTACCATAAACCATTCTTTAATGACTTTTAATACTTCGATTTATTCAATGAATGCTTTGAGTTATTCCGTATCTGATATAATTTATTCAGTAAACATCTGGACTATTCAGCAAGTCATAAGAATTATTCAGCATTCCAAATTTACTATAAATTATTCAGTAATACTATGAATTTTTCATTAATTAATCAGAATTATTCAGCAAATGCTATGAATGATTACGTATTTACTAAATATTTCACAATTAACTTCAATTAAATTTGTTAACTTTGTTTCAGTTAACTTTTTCAGTTAACAATTAACTTAATTCACATGTACACATTTGAACCGGCCTATAACTTCTACAAATTGCGAATCGACCACATTAAACGATTCATTAATTGCTGTAATTATTCAGTATTTACTTTCAGTTAATCAGTGTTTGTAAATCATCAGTCCTTTTTCAGCATCTACTGTTACTACTGCTTATTACGCAATAACTCCAGTGAACGATTCCTCTGGACAGAAGGAAACATATTGAAGAACTGCAGGAAGAACGTGTGTCCTGACAGGATGATGAAGGTGAAAAATCAGGACGTTTCCTGAAGGTTTAAACCCCATATGTCCATCCCTGCGGCTGCTCAGGCTTCCTGTCCACTTCCTTCTGCTTCCACTCACTGCTCACATCCGTCTGTCTGTCTGTCTGTCTGTCTGTCTGCCTATCTATCTATCTATCTATCTATCTATCTATCTATCTATCTATCTATCTATCTATCTATCTATCTATCTATCTGTCTGTTTTTTGATGCAGTCAGTCTGTCTGCCTGTCTCACAGCACATCTGTCCAGCCGTCCATCCGTCTTTTTCTATCAACCTACCCTTCTGTGCATCCATCCATTTATTCATGATGCACTGACTCTGTCTGTTTGTCTCCCCGTCTATCTGTCCATCTATCTGTCTGTCTATCCTAAGTGTGTCCTTGCTGTGTCTGAAGGTAGGTAGTGATTACTGTGTAAACTATGAGCAGTCATGTCCCCCCATTATTCCACCTGGTTATTACTGGGACGGCTCTGTTGTTCATCACGTCTCCTGCACATTTGCCTCTTTGCGAATCCACGGGCCGTATCGACGGGTGTGCGCTGGAAGCCGTTAAGAGTCAGCGGGCCCTAATCCCTCAGCGAAATTGATCCCGTTTGAGAAGATCCGCCCGGGCCTGCTGTGTGTTTTACCTTTTTGCTCCTCCCGAGAAAGACGCAGTTCATCACGGGCCGCGGCGCAATAAGACCCCGGAGTAACGAGGCCTCTGCGGCTGCTGTCAGCTCCACACTGCTTCATAAAGGATGACACAATTACACGTTACCAGCTCCCCAAAAACGCTGACAAGCTGCGGTTCAATAAAGCACAATTTCGACTCCAGCAGTCATAGTTCATAAGCCTCGCGTCAGGCCCGGGCGTTGCCGCCAGGGAAGGTGTTTTGATTTTTTTTCCCAGCGAACAATGTGAGCGTCATATGATTGTAATTGTGGCAAAATGCTGGTGAATGTTAACAACTAGGCGCCGTCGCTGAAAGAGGGAATTGTGTTGATTCTTTCGGCACGGATCGCTTTGCTAAATGCTTCCGATGCTTCCTGCTCCGACGGCCCTGGTGTGACGAGGTGCATCCGAGCTGTGGGTGTGTGTGTGTGTGTGTGTGTGTGTGTGTGTGTGTGTGTGTGTGTGCACTTAATCTCTCCTCACAAGGCACACCACATGGGTTTGAAGTGTGTGTAATCGGAGTAATGCCCTACACACATCAGCTCAGTGAAGGGCTTTTATGTGCCAAAGCCTTCCCCACTATCTCAGCGCCGGGGCTACTAACCGAGGGATTTGGAACACGTAGCGCAGCGGACCAGACAGGTGTGGCTAATGTTGTTGCTGCAGGATGAATAGATGTAGAACGATTGGGATGTTTCCCTGCTTAGTTCTTTACTCCGAAGGGTCAGAAATGAAGTACCTTTCTTACCCAAGAAATGGGAAGAGATGTTTTAGTGGCTGCGAAGTGCTTAAAGATGCAAGGTTCCAGAGTAGGGGCCACTTCAGCATCAGCAGTAAATGAAGCACCTAATCTGGAATCATCTGCTCCTGGTTCTTCACTGCTTCGTGTCTTAAGTGAGACGCTTTGTTCTGCTTGAGGGTTCAGACGTAGATCACTGTGTGGATTAACCAACACAGAACTATCAAACTGCTCAGGTACAGAGACTGGACTGAACATGAGAGACAACAACACTGTCCTTCAGGAAGATCTAGAGAAAACCTGAAAGAGAAATATGAGGAAATATATATATATATATAAACATATGACCCCTAAAGAAAGCTGAAAGGGGAACCCTTTTTTTAAATCCAAATTAAACCGGTTTCAGCACTGCACACCACGTTATAAACAAGTTTACTTCTCAATAAGACACGTTTATTCAATGAGCTCACGTAAACACTCACCCAGGGGTCAGTGCGTGGGACCAAATTAGTTTGTGTCAGCATTAATCTGGGCTGACTGAGAATAAATGAAGAAATTAAAATCAGGGGTGATATTTCGAAGCCATTAGAAGAGCGGATGATCTCGTTTCTCCAGTGGTACCAGCACCTATTTCACTCTAATTACGGCGTCGCATTATACAGTCACGCTGTGCAGGGAAACGGAGCCGAGATGGTGATTGAGCCCCTTTACAAGCTTAACAGTAATGAAATGTGTGCTTTTGCGGCGGGTGAGCCGAGGCCGACTTGTTTATTTATTAAAGGAGGAACAGTCCGCCTCCGTACGCTATCAGTGAGACTTGTCAACCGCAGCAACCAGGTGATGCATGAGCCAATATGTGGACTGGAGAGGACTCAACAGCGTACATTGGTATGAAAATCAGTATTCCTCCAGAAACAGCCGCCGGCCGAACAAAACGCCGCTAATCTGCAGGTCGTAAAAAGGACGCCTGGGGGATTTTCCAAAGACAGAATTCAGAAACGCTGTGGTTTTCCATTCCATAAGCTGCACAGACTTCGTTCCCGACCATCAGGCTTGCTTTAATAGGGTGTGAAATGGCGGCTCGCTCCCAACGCCGGATGTATAAAGATGGAGAAGCGACCCTGATGTTTACTGCCTCCGAAGTCCAGCCGCACAGATTTGTGAATGTTCATGCATATTATATTACACCCCTGTCCGTTTTATTAGAAAGCTTGACCTTGTACTTCAAACATTATTTTGAAAATACACACTTTTTCTTCGCCGTTTCACATGATTCTTTTTCAAAAGCGACTATTTCGTCACTGCGAATACGCCACAATGAAACGCTCCCTCCGTATTGGGACTGGAGACAGAACCTTGTGGGATGACCTACTGGTTGGGAACTCGAACCCACAACCCTCTGATGATCCAGGCCTCCTCTGGGCTGCCCCTATTTGTCACATACACAGTTCTAAAAGTACAATGTGGAGTGAAATGAATGACTTAAATGAAATCAAGGGTGGTTCCATGGCTGTCGTCTCACAGCGAGATGGTCCTGGGTTCAATTCCCAGTCTGAGCGGAGTGTCCATATTCTCTCCATGCCAGTGTGGGCTTCCTCCCACAGTCCAAACACCAGCAGGTTGACTGGAGAGGTGATAAACTGCCCCCTAGTGGTGAGTGTGTGTGTGTGTGTGTGTGTGTGTGGGAGAAGATCTGCCTTTGAACCAAGCGGTGGAAGGTAAGAATCTGTGGTCTACTTGCTCTCTACAATTGGAAGGTCATCAGGTTACCCTGAGATACCTTTAGGCAAGGTACCGCCCCCATCACTGCTCCCCAGATGCTGGATATGTCTGCCCCCTGCTGGAGGGTGTGTGTGTGTGTGTGTGTGTGTGTTAAATACTGAGGATGTTTGGTTGTCTTTCACTGTGGTCACAATGACAATGTCACTTTCATTTTCACCAGACCTACCCCTGATGGGTTCCTAAACCTTAATGCCACATTCACTTCACTTTCACTTTATCACCCCAAAACGTCCATCCCTCCAACTCTTCCCAAAGCTTATGTATCTTTATAACTCCATCTCACCCTGAAGATCAGTGGAGCCTCTCTGATTTTCTGCAGACCCACGATGACCTTCAAACCTAAAACTTCAGAAGTTGGTTTTGACTCTTGACACAATTATCTGTTGATTTCTAAACACTTCTAAACACTTTCATCATTTTTCTTCTTCTGGTAACTTTAGTGTCTGTTTGCTGAGCGTGGTGTAAGACAGTGGCCTTGTGTTTACGAACAGGCCTTTTGATCAGAAGGTTGTGGGTTCAAGTCCTGGAACAATAGGTTACCCTTGAGCAAGGTACCCCAGCATTGCTCCCCAGGGCCTGGATGTAAGACTGCTCCCTGTTGGATGGTGTTTATGGGTTAGACAGGGGCCAAGTGTAGGGGCTAGGCCCCATGGTCAGAAGGTTGTGGGTTCGAGTCCTGGAACGGTAGTGTTTTGTGTGTTTACAATGATAAATAATGACTTTACTTCACCTTTTTGAGACTGATCATGCTTAGAAAACCAAAGAGTTGTCCAAAGACTTGTTTACATCTGCACAAATATGGAGAACTGCTGGGGTACGTTGTCCAAACACTGGTTGTCCAGGCTGTTGTAGAAATCTCTATGATAAGAACTGGGCATAATTACACACTTCAGCTTCTCGAGAGCTGCAGATTCACGATGAACGTGAGACAAAAGGGTTTCCTAATCCTGAATGTGAGAGTGTATCACTCGACGTGTGTGTGTGTGTGTGTGTGTGTGTGTGTGTGTGTGTGTGTGTGTGCTGCAATTGCAGATGGGTGACTTTAGTCCTTGACCCAGTTCAAAGGCCTTATCACAGCAGGCTGCTCGGAGTCAAGATTACTTTTTGAACTTCGGGGAAGAACGTAGGGAGGGTGAGAGGACAGGCTAATGGTGTTTGCGCAGATATGTGGAGGATGCAGCTCAGAGCTGTTTAGCAGACCGTTTGTAGATGTGGCATGAAGAAACCAGCGCCCTCCCCCATTCCTGCAGAAGCAACATGCTTTTAATCCACGGCTTGAACTGCTCGGGGCTCGGAGGAATCTCAAAATAGTCATTTTTTGGATTTGCAGACGACCCCATGCTGTTACCCCCAGGGTCGAGTGTGTAGGTTAAAATGTAATTGGATAGGAAAACAAGATGCCCCCCCATTACAGGAGAAAGAGCACTTGCTGTTCTTCTCTCTCTGTGTGTGTGTGTGTGTGTGTGTGTGTGTGTGTGTCTGTGTGTGTGTGCGGACATGGAGTTCGATAAAAAACTTTTCCTTCCAGTGCATCGGTCCAAATTAGGGCAGCATTCAATCAACTCTGGCACCAATCGCATGTAGCAGACTTTGATTGTTTGATTATTTAAAAAATAAAGAATATCTACGTTCATCATCAGCCCTTTATATACTCGTTTTCATTACTGCGCTTCAAAATATACACAGAGCTGCACCGTATGCTTCTGTAGAAGCTGTGATTGTAGCCCCTGGTTGAAATACAACACTTACTTGGTAATAAATGAACGTTAACGAATTAACATGATTATTTTATTCAGCTCCATCAGGGCTTTCATTAAGAAACAGAATAAATAGGTGGTTCCGTCCTCTTTTACTGCCAGAACTCACTCGGGTTTGAGGATCGATTTTGGTGCTGTCTGAATTAGTGAATTCACGCTCAGTTTGAATTTAAGGTCAGTTTTGGATTTTGGATTTGTAATATCTGATACTTTAAAGTCTGATTTCAAGCTTCTTTACTTTTGATTTAAAGCTTGAAAATTCATGTAATATATTTTATATTTTATCACAT